>OX451391.1:11941618-12072241 GCA_949629135.1 Eremobia ochroleuca | reverse complement strand
GCCGCCTCCTTCTGGGACATGACGTGTTCGCAGAAGGAGGCGACTGCCGCCCAGGACCCCTCATCCCCCAGCATGGCGTTGACCAGGCCGGGGAGCGAGACGACTGCGGCGCGGCCCAGACCACGACGGGCAAACCTCGAGAGTGTGCTGCGCCGTGTCCTCCGCCGCGCCACAGCCGTGACACGACGGCGTCTCCTCTCGTCCGATCCGGTGCAGGTACGATCCGAAACAACCGTGTCCGGACAGCACCTGCACCAGACGGAAGGAGAGGAACCCATGCGGCCGCTCGAGCCAGTCCCGCAGGACCGGCCCAATCGCGTCGAGGGTTCGGCGGCCGAAGGCTGCGGTGGCGAGGTCCCGTCCAATGGACGATGATGGCGTCCCTCGCCTCCCGCCGGACGGCCTCCCGCTCTATATATCTATGTACCTTTTTTTTTTTTTTTCGCTGAGAAATGACATTACGCATCTCCGCTCGTCGGGGGACGGACCGGAGTATGTGGGACTCCCTGCCAGAGTGGCAGTATACCCACTAAAACTCAGCGGTGTTCCCTCATCGCCTTGATGGGGGGTCATGGGAATCCGGCTCAGCCTTTGCGTCCACAATCCCCCCGGTCCACAATCCCCCCGGTCCATATATATCTATGTACCTTTTTTTTTTTTTTTTGCGTCCACAATCCCCCCGGCGCCTGCCCGCCTGATTGGCGGGCCCTGCATGTCCCCCCGGGGGGGGGGCTACGGGATGGGCCGGGAACACCTGGCCATTCCCGTCCGGCACTGGTGGAAGCCTGTGCAATGCAGGCGAGGGTGATACCCCCGCACCCGTCGCCTGCTGGCTTCCACCTGGGAGGAGTCGGAGATGACTGTCATACTGACGTCTTCTTCGACCCCTCCTCCGCCTTCGGAGCGGCGCCGCGAGAGGGTCTTCCTCCCGCACGCGCTCCGCCGCCTCCTTCTGGGACATGACGTGTTCGCAGAAGGAGGCGACTGCCGCCCAGGACCCCTCGTCCCCCAGCATGGCGTTGACAAGGCCGGGGAGCGAGAGGTCCGTTCCGATCGCCGCGGTGAGACTGTGGCGCGGCCCAGACCACGACGGGCACACCTCGAGAGTGTGCTGCGCCGTGTCCTCCGCCGCACCACAGCCGTGACACGTCGGCGTCTCCTCTCGTCCGATCCGGTGCAGGTACGATCCGAAACAACCGTGTCCGGACAGCACCTGCACCAGACGGAAGGAGAGGAACCCATGCGGCCGCTCGAGCCAGTCCCGCAGGACCGGCCTAATTGCGTCGAGGGTTCGGCGGCCGAAGGCTGCGGTGGCGAGGTCCCCCGTCCAATGGACGATGATGGCGTCCCTCGCCTCCCGCCGGACGGCCTCCCGCTCTTCCGGGGCGATGCGTTCTCCTCTCGCCCTCCGCCCCGCCGTCCATTCATATACTCTGGCGAGCACCCACGCCTCGAGTTCCCAAGGCGGGGTACCAGCCAGAGCACATGCCGCTGAGATATATATGTACCTACATTAACTAACACTAACCCTTGGGATTCTCGGCTGACCAAGGTTGTCTAGTCGAATTCATGCGGGAGCGGTTTAGGATTACATCCCAGTTTCATCCGTGTATGTAGGTATAATAACATCCCAGTTTCATCCGTGTATGTAGGTATAATTACATCCCAGTTTCATCCGTGTATGTAGGTATAATAACATCCCAGTTTCATCCGTGTATGTAGGTATAATTACATCCCACTTTCATCCGAGTATGTAGGTATAATTACATCCCAGTTTCATCCGTGTATGTAGGTATAATTACATCCCAGTTTCATCCGTGTATGTAGGTATAATGCGTAGTCAATAAAAATAGTTCACGAATCTTTAGAAATTCTCCTTAAAAATACTCACTATGCATACCTGAGGGCCGGCGCTGACCGAGACGTCTCGGCACGGCACGGCAGGGCGTACTTCGGCAGGGCAGCCCGAAGGACGCTTTGGTATAATATTGGTATAATACACTTCATAGAGGCGACACGGCTAAACCACCTAAAATGCAATAGTGTAACACTTCCTTGTAGCAGTACCTAGCTTAACAACACGGTAGTTTTACTTTTCTTGTTATCATAGTAATAAGTATTTTTTTATGTTATATATTTCAGTTTTATATAAGGTTAAGGTATAGTATATTTTACATACAACAATTGTACTGTTTTTTTTATTGCAGATTAAATAAAATGAAATTGTTTATCATATTAAAAAAAGTTAGATGGTGTCGACATTTCCTATGTGACTACTCCAGAGAAGAAATGGCGGAACGTCAGGGGTCAAATTCTCTTTTAAAGATAAATACGCGGGTGGATCATATATAAACCGGACTAAAGTAAAAAAAAATACGCACGTATTATTATACTCGTAAAAAAAAGGAATATATTTTATTTTTCTACATAATCTCCCCTTCTATTAACACATTTTTCCCAGCGCAGGGGATGTTTCTTGATGCCAGTATCGAAGAATGTAGTCGGTCGTGCCTTTAGCCAATTGCACGAAATGATTCCACTATCTGGTCAGTGTGAAAACGGCGTCCTCCACTTGAATTTTATTTGTGCTATTCCTACACTTGAGTTCTTGAAAGCGTATTCTTATCGAACTGTAGAGTCAATGGATGCAAAATTTCGAAAATTTTATGCCCTCCCGTGTTAAAAAAATTATGATAAGCCGTTGCTCAACAGACTTATATACCTCCTGCTCATACATGATGCTACTGGCGCGCAATAAACTAAAGTGAGCCGAAGCAGTATACCGCCCTCCCCTAGATGATCCCCCTAACACATACAACAGCACCAAGCGCGTCACTTCACTCAGCGACCAGTAATAAAAAAAGTCCTGTTTATATTTGATTCACCTAATATATCGTGTAACAAATTGAAGGGTAGCATGCGGACTGGCTTTTTTATGACAGTAGGTACCAGAAACAGTTTGAGTAAACCTCTCCCAACAGACGGTACGCATGCATCCGCCATGGAGAGCTAATCCTTATCTTATGGTAGGGGAGCTCAGGAAGGGATTTTTGAAGTGACTCGAGCGTGTCAGAAAATTATATAGGGAGAATCCTTGCATCCTTTAATGTACCTCTACCAAGTATGAACCCTCCATATGGTGGGGTGTGTTGAAGGGAACCCGTCTGATTAGTAAAAAAAAATCGATTCTTAGAAAAACTCGAGCGCGTCAGTCATTTACAGTATGTACGCGCATTATATTTCTGGTAACTATTAGATATTAATCTGACGATTAATTCAAGGGGGCTGGCCGTAACGAGCGGTTGAAAAAAAAAAAAAAAAGTTATTCGAGCGTGTCAGACATTCAAAGTGTAAGTCAACTAAAGCTTAAAATATCCTTAAATTTTCCTATTAAAATATCTGACGATTTGGATATGACACAAACTCATAATATATTTTTGTATATGTAAAAAAAAAAGGTGATCTTGAGATACTCCAGCGCGTCAGATTTTTATGCAGGAGGGTCAAGTTGATGTCATAGTCCTCCTGAATAATTTTGAAGGAAATTTAGAAATAATATATCCGTATTTACGTACAGAAATTGGTTAATTTATTAATATAAAATTAAATATAGATCATTAGTTAGTTTAGGGACGGTGCGAGAGAGTGAGAGATAGAGAAAGAGCGAGAAAGAAAGTGAGACGCGGAGTGGGGAATAAATGATAAATGATTTATTTTCTGTAGTAGGTTTGTACAAACACTTTTACATGTCAATCATATTTTTTTACTAGATGAGGTCGGCGTTTCCTATCTGACTACTCTGAGAAGAAAGGCCGAAACAAACTCAGAGGTCACAGTCTCTTTTAAAGTCCAGACATAATCTTGGTCAGATAATGTGAAGACCATGTAGATTGGTGTCTGAAATGGTCTTTTGAGTAACGAACCACACAGATTGAGCGGACCTGTCCAGTCAGTGCACGCATTTGTCAAAAATCGTGCAGCTCAACTCAGAACTTGAGGAGCCTTACGATTCGACGAACAATGCCAATGAAAGGACATTTGGGTAGGCCGCATAAATGACTCAAACTGCCAGATCATGATTAAAACTAACTAAGAAGGAAAACCGAAAAAAAGAAATGACCCACATAGTCTTCACACTCACAGTAATAATAATAAAAATAAGATACCTACTTTACAAAATAAATACCCATGTCATTGTTTATATAAAATTCATCAATGCCAATGTAAATACACAGCTCTCAGCCGCTGTACGCTTCACCTTTGCTCCACGATTCTACTAACATCGCCCCATGAAAACTGTCAGATTATTAGTTCTTTGTAATTCTAATATTGTTTCCTTCAAAATAAAAAAAAATTGAAACGCGCTCGAGTATTTCAAGGTGACGTTTTTTTAACAACTTCGAGACTCGCTTGTTTCTTAATGTCACGCTCAAATTGTCAGATTATTGAGATATACAATCTTCTCAATGTAATTAATCAACTTTCTCTTAATCTGACGCGCTCGAGTTTTTCTATGGATCGATTTTTTTTTACCAATCAGACGGGTTCCCCTCAACACACCCCACCATATGGAGGATTCATACTTGGTAGAGGTACTTTAAAGGATGCAAGGATTCTCCCTATATAATATTCTGACACGCTCGAGTCACTTCAAAAATCCCTTCCTGGGCTCCCCTACTATTAGGAGCTCGACAACGCGACACACAACAGTACCTCCAGTGAGAGCATAAAAGTTACCCAAACCGCTGATGTTTACACTTACCCCCTTACTAATAAACGTTGTATAGCGTGTGTAGTTACACAACGCTTGGTCTTCTTCGATACAGGCACTGATGTGATTTAAAATAAATATAAAAATTGGTCTGTGGTTGAAAAACACGAGCCGGTGTGTCACTGACTCTGGCAGGGCCACCATCAGGGATTTTAATTTTGAAAACGCAAAAAATTAGTCGCTAATTATTCGAAATTAGTCGCCAAATATCAGAATTAGTCGGTCACTGGTTCAAAAGATATAAGGGTTTATAGGTGGCCCTGCTGGAGAGACTCTCCCCAGCAGGGCCAAATTTATATCTCAAAAACTAGGGCACCTAGCGAAGATCTGTTTTCTCCCATATTTAGTCGCCAATTAGTCGGAATTAGTCGCCAAATATCAGAATTAGTCGGTCACTGGTTCAAAAGATATAAGTGTTTATAGGTGGCCCTGCTGGAGAGAGTCTCCCCAGCAGGGCCACATTTATATCTCAAAAACTAGGACACCTAGCGAAGATCTGTTTTCTCCCATATTTAGTCGCCAATTCGGACCACCAAGTCGGAATCAGTCGCCAAGTTACAGATTTAGTCGGGTCTTAGTTTAGGAGATATAATGAGTTCAATTAGTAAGGTATAGTCCAAGAGCTAGATCGAAGAGTTCACGAAAAATTACCAAGAAAAAATATTTCTATTAATATGTGTAATATACTTTTAGTTTTATCGGTCTAAAGTCTTTAGAAATGTCCGAGAGAGATAAATTCTCAATTAAATTCATGTTTTATGTTTTTAATTACTAGTTTAGAGTGGCTTAAACTTCTTTGAAAACATTAAACCTTGCTCTTGGTCTATTTGGTGTCAAGATGTACAGTCGCATGCAACTGTTTTACCAGTTTACAATGTTAACCTCTAATTAACGTTAGAATAATAAAAAAATATCGTACCTTTAGTAAAATGTTTAAAATACTAAAACGTTGAAAACGTATTGTCAATTGTAATCAAATTTTATTTTATAAAAATGAATTTTCAAAAAGTTCGTTTGATGTGTGTTGTGTTTGTGTGTATTTTGAGGTGATTGTGAGTGTTGTGTTGTGGGTATGGACGGGTTGAGTTTTTATTTTATCTTAATTTAGGTTAGAATAATAAAACTTCTGTTGTCGAAATATAAATAGATTTATTACCTTAAAATAATTGTACTTTCTGAAAATGTTACAAATACCTATTTATTCAATATTATGAACAGATACAGTTTGTTAAACGGTTTACTCGCGCAGGCTCGCGAGGTCGCGCGCAAGCTCGAACATACGCGATCCGTAAAGAAAATACCCGAGACCGTGCGGGGATTATTCCTCTCTGTCTGCGCTGACCCTTCACGTGACGGGCAACTCGTTCTAAGCAGCTCGTCTGTACACGCGCATCTATCTCTTTCTTACTTACCGTAAATGAAACGGAGCGCAGCGATCTATCTGCCAGCGACTAAGTGGTAAGTGCACATTGTGTTGGATAAATAATTACACATACACATACACACATTACACACACACACATACACATTACATCGTACATTATTGTAGATTTGTTTATAAGTATTGAATACAGCTTTCCTATGGTGGGTTGAAATTATAGACTAAGTTTATATTTATTTAATTCGAAACAAACATTCCTCCATAAGACGTCATAGATACTATCTAGAAAATACATAAAGTATTTTGTACTCGCTTGTACAGTAAGCTTCAAAGAAACCGGACCCCCCTTTGATGATGATATCATACGTTTAAGTTTTTCGTAATGTAACGTAAATGGCGTGTTGGTCTAGTGGTTTGGACTGCGGCTTAGCAATTCGATGGTCACGAGTTCAAATCCGCGGATGAGATTAATTTTTTCTTTTTTTTAGTTTCTTTAATAGTTGATTAGGTGATTTTCGTAACTTTATTTCAGAAAACATCCATATTTAAGAAAACAAATGTGAAGTATGAGGTTTGTAAGAACAGCCAGGCATGTTGCATAAACAATATTCATTTATTTCATTAATTACATTTCTAGGAATCCACATATAGAGTTATTACGAGTATACAGTTTTCTATCTGTGTTAAATTAGGGTTGTTTACTTAAAATATTAACTAAATACAAAATATATACCCTGGGTGAGGTGTAGAACGTTTAACATTAGATAACGGTTCGTTTATAGATATTTCTAGTAACATAACTACAATATTTATTTATTCAAATTTGTAAAAACATAATTTTTTTATACTCTGTATGATCTTATGGGGAAAAAATGCCTGGTTAAAAAATGAAATGTTGTCATTTGTGCCTGTGAATTACAGAGGAAGAACCAACATGCTAAACTATAACAGTATAGCAATATACATCTTTCTCTTTTATCACAATTTCTGATAACCCTTTTAACACAGCATTAGAAAAGTATGTGAGGTCAGATGGTGCATCGTTAACACATTACAAGACTACTTGTAAACAAGAGTAACTGGATTCATAATAATAAAGGTTGTTTATTTTTGATTAACTACGAGATAATGATCCCACAAATATTGGGAATTATTAACACTTGCTCAAACGTTCCAATGCAATTTTATCAGATAAGTTACACAATCAATCTGCCGAGTAAATTGTCTATTAATAACGCAGACGATGGCAGTCACTGTCTATCACTTCTTGAAGACTTTTCATGCCCGAAACCATATTGAAGCTTGCAGCACTATTTCGAATTAGTTCCCAGGTTTTGTGTGTCCCAAGGTATCGCTCCGATTCATTAGTGTAAGCAGTTGGGTGAGATCGCATTTCACATCACCCGTCGCTTGATACCTTTGTATCCATCTACGAACTATTTTTCTCTGTAATGAAAACAATAATATTAGAAATACATAAAAAATCCACCTTGTAAGTAATAATGCAACATGGTTGTAACAATAAATATATGTGTATAACGTAAATCTTACCGTTAAGCCCACATTTCTCGTGCTATTTTCTTTATGCTTTGTTCCTGTTCCCAGAGAACAACAATTATTTTAGCCTTCAAAAAGTTGTTAATCGCACCATACTACCTATCGGTTAATAGAATCAACTGTTCAAAAACTTCGTAAATTGGATAATTTTACGACGAAGACATTACACACAAGCTGATCGGCACGAAAACGAAACGATTTGAAAAATAATTATACCCTCAATCACAGTTTAGTAAATAGGGCGAAGAAGTATTCTAAATTCAACCTTAACTCACAGTTCATACAGCAGTTAAGTTTCTGAAGTAAAATGACGGTAGTGCAACAATCGGAATCAAGCACAATCTATTCAACCAAATAAGAAATCTATGCTAATTTCAACCTTATGTAAAACTAGCCAGAGAAGAAGTGAAATAAAAGTGTTCACTTGAACAAATAAGCATGATTTTGTTACTGGGTTCAAACACCGGGTAGAAATAAAATCACAAATATTACGGCAATACATTTATAGTTAGATTATTACAATTCTCAGTACTTACATGGGTATTACAAGATCCTTACACTTTCACCGTTCAACGAATACTGTCTTGCTAAAATGGCGCTATCCCGTAAGTTTTACAATCCCTCCACTTTATCGGACTAAAATAGTCAGTTGACAGTTAATATCCGGTGGCGCCATTTTAGCATTTTAAACAAATCAAGTAATAGTCAAATTATGACCAAATACAGTATTGTGTTATTTCAAAAATACTTTAAATATCATTCAAATACCTAAACATTTATATAAGGTCCCATTAAAATAGTTGGACAAATTTTAATACAGCGTTCAGTACGTCTAACCAAAGATATCCAAGCAAAAAAAACAATGATTAAAGTGATTTTATTTTGATCGAAAATAATAAATTGTTCGGCACCACAGCCGGCACTCTAGAATAAACCCATCCTTATGGGTAAGTACTTGCACTCGGGCGGCCAGTACTGTTAGGGCCGACACATATGGCGAGGTGTCAAACAAAAATCAACATTGTGAGCCTTAAAATAAAGTCGAAAATAAATAACCTAAGACGCGCAATTTGAAAACAGGCTAATATTGGGGGTGAATAAACTTTCCTTGAACACATGATTATGAACCGTCTAGGTACGAAAAGAAAAGATTCTAATTTCCCATCACACTTTACCAGGCTTTGGACTGTCTAATTGCGTGCTGAACTGTTATCAAAGTATTAAAGCAAATGCAGAAAGTTGTAAACAAACAAGCGCGCAGTGGATACAATGTAGTGTTATGAATCTTTTTTATTTATTTAAAGTTCGATAACAGTAAAACACTGAATCAGTCATGGTTAAAAATTAGAATCAGCCCTATTTACAATAATTAATATAAATACTACTTACTCTACGACGATAGGTGGATAGGTACGTAATTACATTCATTGTTGAACGTGCCTACCGTTTTGAGCGATGCACTTGCGAGCGCGTTTAATTTCTTTGCACTATTAAAAGAGTGTCACTTTCACTTTTTATTGTTTCAAATGCGAGGGTGATTCGCGTACATAGCTCATTCACGCTGGCTATTAAGTGTCCATTTTCACCGTACAATAAATCTTTAGCACGACCCCAGAAATAAAAATCAAGCGGAGTCAAGTCCAGGCTCCTAGCAGGCCACGGGACAGGACCACCCCGACCAATCCACCGGTCTCCGAACCGAGAATTGAGATAGTCTCTTACGTTTCCAGCGAAGTGTGCTGGCGCGCCATCATGCTGGAAGTAGAGGTCACGCCAGACTACCAGGGGTACATCTTCTAACATTGTTTCAACATCGTTACGTAACAAGTCTATGTACGTATTATTGTTTAAACGGTTAAGAAACAGGCCCTAAAACTTTATTGTCTAGCACTCCTACCCACACATTTACACTAAACCGTGTTTGGTAATAATCCGGTCTCACTTTATTTGGGTTAATAGTTGTCCAGTAATGGGAATTATGTATGTTAAATAACCCAACACGTGTAAAAGTACATTCATCAGTCCAGAGAATGTGACGTTGGGGTTGTTGCAGTAGCCACCTACAAAATGTTAATTTGTTCAGTTCTTGCACACGAGTGCAATGATATGGGTGGTGGCCTTTATCACGAAGGAGCTTCTTCCACACGTAAAAATCGCTGACGTTGAATACACGACCGGCATCGGCAGTGCTCGCCGTGGGGTGTATTCTAAAGAAATCTAAAACGTCTTCTTCAAGGCGCACCGGATAGCGCGGTCTTCCTGCGTCAACCGCTGGTGGCATGAAGGTGCCACATTCACGATGGCGCTGTACTGCTCTCAGGATTATGGTGAGGCTCGGCCGCCTTCCAAATCTTTTTTGATAAAGGATTTGGGCTTGTCGTAAGCTTTCGTTGC
Source organism: Eremobia ochroleuca (assembly GCA_949629135.1). Classification (NCBI taxonomy): domain Eukaryota; kingdom Metazoa; phylum Arthropoda; class Insecta; order Lepidoptera; family Noctuidae; genus Eremobia; species Eremobia ochroleuca. Next base: position 12,062,138 of record OX451391.1, on the reverse strand, counting down.
ACTCACGATAACACAGGACCATTTCCAAGTATTCTTGGTTGCTGTACGCGTAATAAGGCATTGTTGTCGATTGTGATAACTACGTAACAACACACACGCAGACTTTCATGTAACATGTTCTGTTGGCTCGGTTGCGCGACGAAAACTGAAATGGCTTCATTGTCAATTTGTCATATTTTACGTCAGCGGCCCTTCGCCCCGGGCATCCCCGCGGTGAAGGGCTATGTTAGAGTGAGATGGCATGAGTTGAACAATGAAACCGGCGGGTGGTGACATGGCCACGTGCGCCTGGACCATTATTTCGTAGAATCAGAATTTATGAGATAGCAGACATGGATGTGTTTATGCATTGGGTAACCAAAATGTTTAGTGCATTTTCGCTAACTGATTTTTTTTTTTTTAAAGTATCTAATGCATTTTTCTTATTTTTTTTTTACCATTGTCCTTATTTTGGTGGTCTGAATGATTTGTAAAAGTTTGTCCACCTATTTTAATGGGACCTTATATAAATAGCTAACACTTATCTTTTAGTTAATTGAAGAGTTACGTATTGCATTTTGTAAAACAAGGTTGTGGACGGTAGGTGTATCTCACGTGGTGGAAGTTGAAATTTAAACCTTAATGTCTAGAAGATTAGACCGTTATCAAACTTGTTCGATAAAAGGAGTAATGCTATTCGAATTTTCGTTGAGATTACTAACTGAGCCAATAGCCTAATGGTATAAGGCACGGTCTTAATGATCGTCCGGCGCCTGGTGATGCGGGTTCGTATCCTATACGGCACGTAGTGTCTTTTTGTAAGTTATTCTTGGTATACGGTTCGGCCAGAAGTCGAAAAAAATACCACAATACCTAATTATTAAAAACATACAAATAATATTTGAGTCGGATCGGTGGATGCTCGGGCAGAGATGGGTGCGGTGCGGGCGGCGGGGAGGGAGCTGCTCGGGGCCAGTCACGTGACGCACCCGCCGTCGCTTGAGCGATTATTCTTTAAGTCTTGGCGGGGTTCGTTTTCTCTGATGCGTACTGTACCACTGTATGGGGAAATTGAATTCTTTATTATCTTTTTAATTACACACCGACTAAATCTGTAACTTGGCGACTGATTCCGACTAATTGGCGACTAATTATGGGAGAAAACAGATCTTCGCTAGGTGTCCTAGTTTTTGAGATATAAATGTGGCCCTGCTGGGGAGACTCTCTCCAGCAGGGCCACCTATAAACCCTTATATCTTTTGAACCAGTGACCGACTAATTCTGATATTTGGCGACTAATTCCAACTAATTGGCGACTAAATAGGGGAGAAAACAGATCTTCGCTAGGTGCCCTAGTTTTTGAGATATAAATTTGGCCCTGCTGGGGAGAGTCTCTCCAGCAGGGCCACCTATAAACCCTTATATCTTTTGAACCAGTGACCGACTAATTCTGATATTTGGCGACTAATTTCGACTAATTAGCGACTAATTTTTTGCGTTTTCAAAATTAAAATCCCTGATGGTGGCCCTGCCAGAGTCAGTGACACCGAGCCGGTGCGTTGCGTCGCCAAACCACTATCTGTCAACAGGCAAGAGGCAGGTTTCATAAGATTGGAGCCCCCGGAATATTATACCGGGTGGATTTTGGAGATTTTGGAGGCGGGGTACTTAACCAATACAGCTACAGGAAATCTGTCTTAGAAGAATGTCCTTAACTTTTTGTTTAATTGCTTACTGCATACACAGACTTTGTAATCAATGCCTACCTTTGCTTGTCAGCAAGAAAATGTGCAATATAATTAAAAAGTTTTTTTGAGGCCGCCTACTCAGTCGTTTTAATTGAGCTTTAACGTCCTGTAACTTTTGGGTCTACCAAACTGTCTAATTTACTACTAAATAATGTGTGTATCCGCGCTTGTAAGAGATGGCTCCTGAATCCACGTGGACACTGAAACAACGCCGATAAAAATAATAATATATGTTTTATACACGGCATGTTTTTGACAAGACTTTTAAATTAGAAGATTTGACGAACACAAAAACAAGTATCGCAACTTGTTTATTAGTGAGATGCGTGTGATCGGGGGGTAATAAATGTGTTAGAAATATAGCCAACTTTCTTGTACCAAAATAATAGTTATAGCGTTTGTGCATCAACTCTGCCTGGATAAGGGCGTAGATATGACCGCTACGCGTCTACTACACGTCTGTACACATGTTTCTACGCATCTGCTACGAGTCTGTGATGGATCTGCTACGCATCTACTACGCCTCTGCTACACATCTGCTATGAAATTATGACGAATCTGCATCTGCTACGCCATTGCTACGCATGGTGCTACAAATCTGCTACGAGTTTGCTACTCCGCTGCTATACGTCTGCTACGCCTCTGCTACGCATGTAGTTACGCGCCTGCTACGTGTCTGCTACGTCCCTGCTACGCTTTAATATGCAACTGGCAGCGTCTACGCTATATACGCCAAAACGTGTCTGAAGTAAACATAGCAAAATGAGAGCTCCTGTATCGAGTTTTGGACCGTATGCTTGACCGTCGCACTTGCAATGTGAAGGCGAAATCGTGAATGATATGATATACAACCTGATTACCTGACAGTTTGGAGAACCAATATACCTATTTTACACACAACACGTAAATTGGTTATGAGCATAGAAGATATGAGCTTCTTCAGTCGCAAATAGTCGTCGTCTACCACTTATTTTCTCAATTGACGCGTTTTTTCAAAAGAAACGGTTATTATAATGGTTGAAATAAGATAATGGCGCCGACTCCCTTGTTCGCAAACTAAACTAAATTTCAGCGCATCTTTTTCTTTCTATTAGGTTGTCTCATAAATTCTTGCCATATTTTATTTTACTCGAATTTTCTCGTATTTAAACTAAAACGAATTCAAGAAAGTTCTAGATCTTTCTAGTAAGGATGAGTATCTTTTATAGTGAGGGTATAAATAGGCGCGGACGCAGCGCAATAATTAGTCTTTAGTGAAAATGGATCAGCGTCAACTGCGAGCTATTATGCTATATTAGCATCGACTTAAAGCCTCTTCAACAGAAACGGCTAAAAAGATAATGGCATGCTCTAAGCTCTATATTTTCTTTATAACACGTTCAATTAGATGTTTTAATTTGGAGCAGTTTCATCGCGTGTGTATATACAGAATTATGACCATTCAAATCATCTTGGGGGCATTGGTGGCCCAGTTGTAATGCCCCCGACTTACGAGTTGAAGGTCGTGGGTTCGAACCCTGGCACAGGTAAATAAGTTCATCACGACTGCTCTCAAAACGGTAAAGGAAAACATCGTGAGGAAACCGGAATGTCCTAGAGCCAGACATTCAAACACATGTGACATCTACTAACCCGCACTGGGCCCGCGTGGTAGATTATAGCCCACTCCATCCAACCAAGAGAGGCCCGTGTCCCAGCAGTGGGAATGTTATAGGCTGATTATGATTCTGAAATCATCAATACCAGCTACCTTCGCGCGTCCCCATTAAGTTTTATTCCAGAAATCCCCACCAGTGAGGATTGTTATTTTTTTTTTTCCAGAAATCCCCACTAGGCTGAGTTTATTTAAGTAGTGGGGATTTCTGGGAAAAAAAATATCAATCCCCACTGGTGGGCATTTGTCGGTGGGGATTTCTGGAATAAGCCCCCATTAAGGATAAGGGCATAGGTGCCGTACGCAAAATACGCGCATTGACGTGGAGTTGCGGACACCAGTCCGTATTACCTAAGTGCTACCTAGGTGTTACTGTAAGGAGGTCACAAGTAATGTGTACGGAAATACGAAATAAAACAAATGATAATGATATAATCTACAATGTAATACTATGTCGAAAATTAACTTTTACCACATAATAGGCACACATTATTTACTATAGGTACATTAAAAACAAATGATTACTTTGAACCAACTGGTTACATATATTTATTGCCACCTGTAGTGTGCATAAGCTCTGTTTGCTTCACACAGTCGATGCAAGTCCTGTTTTCTTTTAACAACTTTCCCGGTATTGTTGGCAGCATCAAGGAGTTCCCACGCAAATTGTTTTGGGAAATGAACTGTTCTTTCCTTTTCGTATGTAGCTTCTAACAGCCATTTAATAGCCAGGAACAAAGACCTCTTCTCAGTAATGGGGCCTGGAACCTGCAAAGAAATTTACCCATAGCTGGTGAGTTTGTCCATTATTTGATGTCATAATGTAGGAAGACCATACTTGATAGTGGGTGAACCAGTTCTGAGTACAGTAGAAACTCGATTATCCGGCCCTCGGTTATACGGATTCGAGTTCGATTATCCGGACTATCAACCAAGACGAACCACGACCAATAAGTGCCGCAGTAAGCGAAAAGGATGAACATTGGTAAAAAATGTAAAGAAAAATAAACCTTACTAAACAAAAAAGGCGCATCCATTAACCTTTTGACCGCCACGGACGGCTATAGCCGACAAACGAAAAACGTGCCAAACACGCCACCGACGTCTACAGCCGTCAAGAAAACGACATTTTTTATTTATTTTGTACTTAAAAAATTTCGTTTTCTTACGACATTTTTTAAGTCCAAAATAAATAGTATATTTTTTATTGCTAGAGATGTAATACTACCCGCTTTGTGAAAACTGTTACATGTACTACAATCTGTTTTATGTACAAATAAAGATTATTATTATTATTATTATTATTTATTTTGTACTTAACTATTTATTTTGTACTTAAAAAATTTCGTTTTCTTGACGGCTGTAGACGTCGGTGGCGTGTTTGGGACGTTTTTCGTTTATCGGCTATAGCCGTCCGTGGCGGTCAAAAGGTTAAGGCTCATTTTTCTCTATTCCCTTTCCTCAAATGCGCCCCTTTTACCTACGGCGGCAGAAGTGCATACATTTATTTTCGTTGATATGTATTTGTTGTTTTTAATAAACACATAACATTATATATGTACTACATATGCACAAAACCCACTTTTCTTCATACATTCAATTATCCGGATTTTCGATTATCCGAATCCCTAATGACAACAATTAGTCTGGTTAATCGAGTTTCCACTGTAAAAGGAGAAAAAATGACTTAATCACAAAAGAAGTGCATTGTAATCCGGCCATCACCATTTCATAAAATTACTAGTTCCGGACATTCCCGTTAATAAATTTTCATAATTATGACATGTTACTTTACCTAGCAGTAGGACAATATAATAATTTAACAAAATATTAACAATGCCATTAGTCAATGCCTTTGCTTATAGACAATGTTTACCTGATATGTAATACCTCCTCTCTTGATAGGTTGAAGTTGCAGAAGTGGCTTAGAGTTCTCAATAGCTTTGTGCAGGATTTTCTTAGGGTCTAGCTCTATTTTAGCCTTCGCCTCGGGTGTTGATGCCAAGTGGTAACGTTCAATCTGTGACCTCTTGATATTTTCAAATGACTTCTCAACAAGACTGCGAGCCAACTGTTTTTTTCCTTTTTCCATGACATGGTTGATGAGTTTGCTGAAACAGAGAGATGATACCTGTTATTAAGTGTTGGGGAGTGGGCCGTAATACAACATGCAAGCCCAGTGCAGGTTGGTAGATGTCACATGTCTTTTTGGTTCTAGGACATGCCGGTTTCCTCACAATGTTTTCATTCACCATTTTTAGAGCGGTGGTGATGAAATAATATATATAGTAAGTACTGATTATATAGAAATAATACTTTTCCAAAACATATCTTAAAATGTTTAAAAAGTGTTGTAAATACTTACTTTACCAACGGGTCATGGTAAATGGAACAGGTTTCATATGCAGCTGGAGGCCTCACAGGTAAAGCAGCTATCTTACTTAATTCTGAGCTTTCTATAAGTTTTGCTTGATCTTCTTTCCTGAAGACTGGATTTTGAAAAAAGTCTGGGAAAGTGGTGGGTCTTGAATATTCTCTGGATTGTAGTAACCCTGAAATTCTACAATACAAACATGGATATGAATGGAGTGAGTTGGCCAGTAGGTATGACAGATCTAGACTACTTTTTCATTTCATTGTGGATTAAGTGGCACGGGTGGCAAGTATGATTAACTACTGTATAGACACATGAATTGCTTTGGTAGGTACTCTGGCAGCATTATTATTACAACCCCAGGGCAAAAGCCTAAATTTCCTCTTTCCACTTTTGCCGGTCTAACGCAATTGTGGGCCAACATTTAAAAATTATCGTCTCATCTGGAGGATTGGAATCATTAGAATATATACTTAATTAGAACAGCCAATTAATGCAGGCGTTTGTACATTGAAATTGGTAGGACTATCAAAGACTTACTATATCAGTTACTTTAAAAGTTGTGCAGGTCCAGAGATATTAGTAACAATTCAGTACTTAATATCTCTGGACCTGGACTGGTAATCACTTGAGCATGAATGGATTACAGAGTTGTCTTATGTGATAAATAATTAACTTACCTAGGAATTGAATAAGAAGATGCGTACCACGGCATACATTTATTTAAAATCCGGATATTATTAGCCATGTTTCTTGTTATATTTAGTCTAAAATTACAAATAAAATAATCCAGTCTAGTTCGAAATCATAACCCTACTTTTTGTTTTACGATGAAGTTTCTGTATTTGACTTTTAACTTGACACTGACAGCACATCAAAAGCGCATCAGATCAGCGTTTCAAATGATGTCGTCGCTCCATATCGATGCAATTTTTTTTAGTTCTAATGCAGAAATTGTAATTGTTTTGTAAAAACGCTATTACACACTTATAGGAATTATGATTGACATTTGATTTTCTATTTTTAGAGGGGGGAGGGGGATATTCGCCCCACCCCACCTTAGTCAGCCAGTGATGCTAGGTATTATGGCCAGGGTAAGGTAGGGTAGGGTATAAGATAAAAGATAGAAACCTTTTAGGCCTAAAACACACACAAGCGACGTAAGGCGAAGGCACGAGGCAGGCGCAGCGCAGGCGTGGGACAGATACGGCGCAGACGCGATTTGAATTATATCAGAAGAGGCGTGGAACAGGCAAGAAATGTTCAGATGCGGCATTTTATAGAGAGATAATGATGATAATAAAAATATGCATTTTATATTCTATACTGTACTCCGGCTTGGTATAATCGTAAAGGGCTGGATATGGTCCCACTAACTCGCAGAACTGTACATTAAAATCAATATCATCACGCATTTTTGGGTTGGTAAATACTGAGCATACCGTATCACAAGCGACGTTCTCCTTGCTTGCGTGACTCACGAGAACCGACTGTTAGCGACGCGGCGCAGGCAACGAAACGGCGTGTCTGCGCCGCGTCGCTTCAGTATAATTCAAAAACGTCGCCTGCATACATTTTGTATGAAATCGTTTTGAAGCGGCGCACGCCTGCGCCACGCCTGTTCCACGCCTGCTGCCTTACGTCGCTTGTGTATGTTTTAGGCCTTAGGCAGAAAATGGCAACGATTCTCTTGTTCAGAGAAAAAGATGTACTGAACTTAAAAGTTTAGTTTGTGACCAAGAGAATCGGCGCCAATCGTATTTTCTGTCACATAAAATAATCATGGTCCATAATGTATTGTTTATCCACCTGCTTATAACCTGAATTAGTATTTAAAAATTAGTAATGAGATGAGAAGTAAATCTTGTCTGCATAGATTTATTAATGATAACAAATATTATCATATATTATATTATATTACACCACTTAAGATTAGTATTTAGAATAATATCATTAAAAAAAAAACAATAAAGAACCTAAGAAATTTACCAAGGTAAAAGAAGGCAATTCAAATAATCCTAAATAATAAAAAATAATTAGTTAAAAAAATTAACAAAAAATACTATTGCTAATGAAAAGGGAAATGAATGTACAAAATTAATTTACTTGAATAGTATATTAAAAATCAAATAGGTACTCTGAAATTTTACAATAGGTAAACCTTAAATTATAAATCTTTACAAAGTTATTGTATATCACGTTTGTGCTTTTTAGATGGTTTGGGGAGGGGAGCCTCTGGTTGCTTCTGCTCAGATGTGACTATTCTACTCTGCCTCTTAATTTTGTTCCTTTCTGACACACTAATCTCACTTTCAACATTCTTTGTTTTTGGCAAAACAGATTTTCCATTAACTGCCTGAGTATGATTCTCTGCAGTGTTATTCTTTAGCTGGCTCACTAATTTTGAATTATTGCTTGATGCTGCATGTGGAAGCCCATCTCCAATTTGTTTCTGACTGTATGGTTTAGTCTTGTCAAAGTCAACATATGATACACTGATTGCATGCGCTGCCTTTTTTTCTACTTCTTCATCATCATCCCCATCAGGACCCAACTTAGCACATCTGAAATGAAAATAAATACAGGAATAATTAATAAAATGTTTTTGTAATGGAATAGGACCTGTGAGAGATTAAATGCTAATTAGCATTTTGAGGTCATTGACCTCACTTCCCTAAGGTTAATGACCTGCAAGTCTGCAAGTATTAACACCCTTCGAATAAATAACAAATGGTTTTAATTGTTGTTCAGGAAAGTAATACTGCTACAAGTGATATTGTATGAAGGCTTGTTATCAATTCAGCATTGTAATTGCATACCCACAAATAAATAACAAGGTATTTTTAAGCAGGACTTGCAAAATGATTTGGGGTATTCCTAAATAATAGACAAATAAATATGCTTCTTAAGATACCTCTCATCCAGCTCTCCTCTAATATATGGCAGGGCTCCATAAAGGTCTAACACTACTATACTGAATGTGACTTCTTGTCCTTCCTGAATATTTGAGCCAACCCACATATTTCCTGGCTCTTCTGTTGGCCTTGGAATAACAACATTGAACACCCTGAAATGTACAAATTGCATAATATTTTAGTAAACACACAACACTATGTATTTGCTTACCTGTGATTGCACAACATTTGATATGAGTGGGAAATACAAGAAGTTACTTCACAACAATTGCAACTAAATTGTGTAAGGTTTATGACTTTTAATAGCAATTAATAAGCCATTTTAAATAATTAAATATACAATTAAATAAACCGAATAATGGTACCTAGGTATAATCGATTTGAGGAATTGTTGGAATCAATATGATGAGTTGACAATAATCAGTGAGTGCGGGAATGTTTGATCTGTACAGCCATATGGAGCGGAGGGGTGCTAGCTGTATTAATTTGGCATTGTAACATTTTGGTTGTATAAATAAATAATTGCAAAACATAGTGCCCTGAATTTTACTACAAATGAAAACACAAAATTATTCTTAAATACATTCAAGATTTATGATAAGTGTTATTGGTAAATATTTTAATGAATATAAATTTTGTCACTCTTACCTGTGCACAAGTATGCCTAAATGTGTGTTACTTTTTTTATTAACAATTCCTGTCAATGTAGCTCCCACAAAAGGACGAAAAATGAAATAGTCTGCCTGAACTTGAAAGTGAATATCTGCATTATCATTTCTGATGGTTCCAACATTCTGCAGGATTCTGAGGTTTTTGTAACTTAATAGAATTCCATTGAACCTGTAAGATTGGATTAATTTCTATGTATTTTGGGCATACGATTATACACACCGTTTATTACGTTTTACTAGACTAAGTTGATTGACATAGATTTACAACTGAGTAAACAAAATGACTTACTCTTTATCAAACTTTCCTATTTTGTAGTCCAATAAGTTTTTAATAGATTCCTTGAGGTTTCCAAGACACCAGGGTTGTAGGGCTAGGTTCTGTGTCACTTTTTTTTCAATAATGCACGAATTCTTATCACTAGCTAATCTTTTTAACTCTTTGATATCAAATTTAATAATTGTTGACATTTTATTCACGCATGTATAAATAATAATATAGCACCAATTATCGAAAGTAAATATTTTAAGAAGAAGTTATTTTTGACATCGCCTTTACACCCCAAATACCAAAATTTATTTGTTTTTTTTTTTTTAGCTAGACCGTCATAAATATAACCACAGAGAATAGTTTATAGAAATTAAGGGGGTAAATGCGAATGTGACAACGTACCTACTAATTCCATGTTAACGTCATATAAATCTTCCGCAAAACGTCATAAATATGTGAAAAATTGGCTCGGCCCATAAATAAAACTGGGTCACTTTCTATACGGAAAAGACTGTCTTGAAATGGAGTATGATGAATGAATGGATGGATGCCCCTCTCGCACAATGTGGCACTATTTATGTATCGCCTGAATTAGTAGTATTAAAAGTCATTTGTGAAGCTACAGCACGGCAAGATAAAATTTGGCAATGGAAATCGTCTAATCAGGGCGGTACAAAGCAAGGCCCGTGGGCCTCCTCCTGTGACCTGCGGCTTGAGTTTGTGTGGCCCGTGACATAATAGGTTTATTTATTTTATTTTATTCTATACGGGAAACTTACAGTTAATATAAAACAGTGTTCATGAAAATATGCGCTAGAAGGCCATTTTTTTTTAAATAACTATTTACCTGTGAAAAGTTTTAATTCATGTTTTTTGGCTAGTATGGTTGATACACTTTTACTATTTTAATGGAAGTGCATTGATTTATACGTTCTATAGAAATTCAGGGGATGGGAATCGATGAACTCTTGAAAGGTGTTTGTCATCTACACAACGCGCAACGCTTCGGGGTTGAAATTACATTACCCCTGCAAAAAGATATCCAAATTCATAATCCTATTGAATGACTAATTTATTAAGTAATCATTCAATAGGATTTTATGAACTTACAGGACTGTATTGTTTATTTTAATGATTATAACACACCAAATCCTACAAAAACCAATGCAAAATAAGTTGCCAAAACTTTACATAACGCTTTCATTGCTTAAAAGTCCGAACTCCACAAGGCCTAACTCTAAAAAACATAACATCATGGTTATAATGATCCCACTAAGGGTTTGCAGTGTTCGTCCTCGACTTTCATTAAGTATAGTGGACCCCCGGTAATCCAGCCCCTGTCTAATCCGGCACCCCATGTAATCCGACATGTCTATTATGTATTATTGAATATTTTTTTGACAATCCTCGCTAATGTAGATCTTCGCTAAATTCCAGACTATAGGGGGTTAAGACCCCCTATAGTCCGGAACTTTATTACTTATAGTCCAGTAACTTTTGCTACGGTTTTGTTTACCACGTTCACTCCGGCGCGTACCACCGGTGGCCCGCACTCGTACCACCGGTGGTACGCGCCGGCGCCGCGGCGTGAACGTGTTAAAGGTATAACTTGTTGAAATTCAGCAGAATTTGGATCCAGTTTTTTTTTTTTTTTCTAACATATATGTATACGTTAGAAGCCATTTGCTTGCACTGAGACCGAATCATCTATTATTATTATATTATATATTTCCTTCCTATTATATTATTTCCTATTACTTAACCTGGTAAATGAAACCTCCAAATAATTGTTAATTTCGTAATATTCTCAGCTTTTCTATCGTGTCTTACTTTTCAAGTTAAACGAATGGTCACCTTAGCAGAAAAGACTGACTTTTTGGTGCTTGTAAACAAGCATTCCAGTTGTACTAAATTGGTCATGTTCATGGAATTCGTATGTGTGTAATGTAATGTCCTCTCAGGGACGAGCTGGTACATGCCTCGTCCTAATCAAGTTAAACTAAATTTAATGTACACAAGCACTCCACCGTTCAACGTGTGGTTCAACGTTTTCAATGAGCTGGGGTACCGCGCCACAAGGCGACAGCTGGGTGACGCTGACGGCATCAGCATGCGAGATACGCGGGTGACGGCAATCATAGATTCATCTAGTAATTTTATTATTTTTTATTCAGCTTATATCTTGTTACGGTAGCCGAAAACTAGCGTGAGGTAATACCGATACGAACTAATACGAAGAGATTAGTGTGCGTTGCAGTGTGGAGTATTCAAAATAGGATTCTGAGCCGTGGTTGAAGCGATGCTCATCTGTTACCTATCCTCGAAAAAATATTATAAATTCAAGCATGTGAATGTGGCTTATTTTTTATGTTTGTCCTTTTTTTACTATGTGGTATACAGTACAATAACGCTTAATATGAAAATAAACAAATAGGATGTTGGCTTGACTAAATATGGGCTTAAAAGCAATCAAAAGAAATATGCGGCAAGCGCTCGCTATGCTTCTTCACGTTTGCAGCCAGGTGGGTAGTTTGCAGCCAGGTGCCAGGCGTGTGGAGCCGTCTAAATAGAAAGTAATAAAAAAAAAGTGACAATAGACAGAGCCACAGAGTATAGAAGTACAAGGCAGCTGTCAAACCACAGAGCACTTTATTGTCAAACGTATGCCATCGTTGAACGAATCGTATGTTGTCGATTGGTACGATGCTTACATTCGACAATTTATTTACATGGCATATTATGAAAACGTGACCAATTTTTCGTAATATAAACCTTCAAATGGAGAATTTGGAAGCTGTAATTTGCACCAAAGAATAGTGAAAAAATAATATTAAACACTTTCGTATAAGATAAAAATGTCGAAGAATGGCGAAGTGTCATCAAATCAAGGTAATAGCAGGCTTTATACGTTAAAATGCACGCATTTTATTGTTTTAAGTGTTAATATTCGTAAAAATTAATTTATCAACATCTTATAATCTTTTAGGCCCAAGTAGACCGACAATGCCGAAGCCTGAATTGAATTTATTTGGTTTGGAGAAGCGCAAAGGTTTAAACCTGCAGATAGCCGGAGGACCGTCAGGTGATGGGGCAGCATTTATGCCGTTTCCTGCCAATCCTCCTCCAGTGCAGAGACCCCGAGTCCCGTCACGTACTATAAGAGATGTGTTGCCTGAAAATGCAAGGTAAATTGAGTTTATTGATTCTCCATTATCTAATAATGTTTTTAAATCCTTTTTGTGTTCTTTTCTGTGTAAATGCATTTAAGGTATAAGTAAGGTAAGTATGTAAGGTATATAGACTGTAAAAAAAATATATAAACTTATTATATATGGTTTTATGCTGATGTTGTAAATTTTAATTATTCAGTATACAACAATGCTCTAAATATTTCAGAGACAGATGTAGAATATATCCGTCCATGCAATCATCAGGGAAATTGCAATTTTCTGCAACAGAAGTTTATGACTTCACATCTGATGACCTGCAGGATCTTGGTGAAATAGGGAGAGGTGCATTTGGAGCTGTAAACAAAATGGTCCACAGAAAGTAAGGCTATTGTATTAAATTAAATAGAAAACACCTTCATCAGCATAACATTCATGTACCCTTCTGAAGTGTCATGAAAGCCCTTCTACAATTTGTACTTAAAGATACCAGTGTAGCAACACCTTATCACAGCTGATTATCAATTCAATCAATGCAGACTTTCAAGCATATCATAATTTTGTGTTTTACAATATTGTGCATCATTGATTCCATGTTATTCATTCAAAAGAATGTCAAGACATGGTTTTCAAATAATATAAAATAGAAATGTATACTTCCTTTAATTTACTGATTGTAGGAAATTATGTTGCAAATAAATCAATTAAATGAAATGGCAAATACATATATTAATTGTGCCCAAGACAGTCTCATGTGGGACAGAGACAAAATAAAAAGTTGTGCAACACTGGTAAAATTATTATACTTATACTATGAAGATTCTATACAGTCTTTCTGGTTCATAAATATTGCAGAACAAGTCGTGTCATGGCTGTGAAACGTATCCGCTCCACTGTTGATGAGAAAGAACAAAAGCAACTGTTGATGGACCTCGAGGTGGTCATGAAGAGCAATGACTGTGTTTATATTGTGCAGTTCTATGGAGCACTCTTTAAGGAGGTAATTTATTTATTTGTCTGTAAAATGGGTTAATAGATATTATTTTATACTAAAAATTTTACCCTAAATAAATCTACAAAGTATTGCATTTTACTACTTACTTTTCTTAAATCTGAAAGAAGTGTTTATTTAGACAAAAAAAAATTACTGTTGTAAAGATTTATTTATTTAGGATCTCCAACAAAGGATATACACAGATCATTAAAACTAAATTACGAACTACATAGGTATCACATAGGTGTACTGCTTCACTTACAGGAGACCACAGCATGCATAATAAATTTTACATCTAAGCAACATTTAATAACAAAGTTATAATACTAGTAAAATTCATATTTTACTAGTATTATAACCAGTGGTCGGAGTAGGTAGAGCTGTTTTTGCTGCTTGCGACATGCGGACATAACATGAATATGCCAAATATTTCCCGGAATTTCTATCATTTCTTATACTTAGCAAGAGATTTGCAGATGTCAAAATTTGTTGTGTTAGATAGTGTTATATTGCCTACAAGTCTTGGCACAGTGGCGTAATGACCTAGGTTGGTTGGTTAGATGAACACAATCATAGTAAATACTAATTAATATATTTGTTTTTTTTTTTTGTTTTTTATTTCTCACTCTATGTATAGTTATAATATGTGTGTATAAAAATGGGACTAACCCAAATGAAATTGATTTAATTAGTGTTTCTGACATATTTCAGGGTGACTGCTGGATTTGTATGGAGTTAATGGATACTTCATTAGACAAATATTATAAGTTTATATGTGAACGGATGCAAACTCGAATACCTGAAACCATTTTAGCTAAAATAACTCTTGCAACAGTTAAAGCTTTAAATTATTTAAAAGAAAAATTAAAAATAATACACAGGTAAAGGTTTCAGATTTCACTGTTCAATTACCTATTTTCTTTATCTGATAACATAGTTTTAACAAAATTATATTTATTTTTAGAGATGTGAAGCCATCTAATATTTTATTGGACCGAAGAGGAAACATAAAACTTTGTGATTTTGGTATATCTGGGAAACTAGTGGACTCAATAGCGCGCACGCGCGATGCTGGATGCAGACCATACATGGCAGTAAGTTCTCTCAATCAATCATTGTAGCCTATCGCAGTCCACTGCTGGACATAGGCCTCTCCCAGGCTGTGCCACAACACTGTCCTCTGCCTTCCGCATCCAATCTGTCCCAGCCACCTTGTTAAGGTTGTCGGTCCATTTAGCTGGGAGCGTTCCACACTAGACTTGCCGATACGCGGTCTCCACTCCAGGACTCGTCTGCTCCACCAGCCCTCGGTCCTTCGACAAAAATGGCTGGCCCACTGCCACTTCAGCATTCTTACTCTGCAAGCTATGGTAACTTTGGTTCTTTTCCAGATAATTTCATTCCTGATTTTATACTTCAAAGAAACTCCAACCATAGTCCGCTCCATAACGCGCTGAGCGACATTAGATTTGTGGACCAGCCTGACTCAGTGTCCACGTTTCGGCACCGTATTTCATAACGGGCAGGATGCACTGGTTGCAAACCTTAGCTTTCAAACATTGCGGGATAGGCGATGAAAAGACGACGTAGTTTTCCAAATGCTGCCCAACCCAACTGGATCCTCCTGTCGGCTTCTTTCTAAAATTTGTGTCTACCCAGCTAGATGACTTGCTCTTCGATGTGGATTGAACTCAGCAAGACGTGACAATTGTACAAGACTTTCGTCTTGTCCAAATTCATGTCTAGGGTAACCTGCCGAAAGACTCCGTTTAGGCTACGCAGCATCTGGTCTGACTGTTCCAGTGTCTCTGCCATTATGACGATGTCGTCTTAAAAAACAAAGTCGAAGCAATGGTGGGAGATGTAGCCGCCGTTAATGTTGATACCGTTTCCAGTACAGTGCAGCGTCTTGAAGACGTCCTCCAACGCATTGATGAACAGTTTCGAGGATATCACCCCCCCCCCCCCCCCCGTCTCACCCCTCTGAGCAGTTGGATGGGGCTTGTTTTCTTATCGTGGATCTGAGCAGTCATGTTACAGCGTCATACATCATCTCAACACTTCGATATAGCGACAGTCAATTCGACATTGTTGCAGAGCGGCGAGAGCAAGAACTGCCCATATTTCGATGGAGTCGAAGGCTTTTCTTAGTCCACAAATGCCACAGAGTAAAGTAGAGTCATCACCCGGTCCCTTGTTAGCTGCTTGAGAGCCGCCCTAATCTCGCACTAATTCGGCTCGATGATCATCTTTTCTATGTTCCGCTGGCTTCGCCGTCCACGTTGAGTATCAGTGCTCGTAAAAATCTCGAGTAATGCCTTCCTCGAGTGTCTCGGACTTCGAAGTCACGATTCTGCCATCCGCAGTTCTTATTTTCGCTACATGAGAAATCCCTAATTGCTCTGCGAATACTTTCGACCCTTGTGTACACAAGTAATCTGTGGAATCGTCGATTTTACGATTAACCATATGTCCTATTTATATACTTTTCCTTTTTTTTTTTGTAAAACATATTGTACAGACGCCAGCACATCAAGCTACTACAATCTGTCAGATTTCTTTAATAGATTTTCAACTTTAGCGCTAAAGCATAAGGTTCAAAGTTGATGGGGAAAATCTGACAGTTTCGGGTAGCTTGATGTGCTGGCGTCTGTACAATTGTTTGTTTTTCCCAAATAAATAAATAAAAAATAAAAAAATTAAAGAAATAATAACAATTGTAAGAAATGTCATAATTATATTTTCACACTGAAGCATTGAAAAGTAAAATGTTTATGGATTGTTGATTATCAATAGATGTATCTGTTAGAAGTTAGAAGGATATGGTTCTGTAGTCTTTTATTAATACATATTATTGAAAATTACATGCAATTTGTACTTAAAATAAAAAATAAAAAAAACTCTAAAGAATCCAAGGTTTACAAAAAAATCGAATACTTCGAATATATTCGGATAGTTGAGCAATACTATTCGAAATACTCAACATTAAAATCTTGCCCACTGCTTAGATTTCTTATGTTCTGAAGAAAAACTATTTTCGTTAAGATTTTCAGCTGGTATGATATTACTTGTTCAAACTACGCCACCGGCCCGACTAATAGTATCTTGAAGTAGCAAATCGGTTCACTCTCCACTCTTTCTAATGTTTTTTTTTTGTGCAGTACACGCTAACCAAACCATTTGCCTGCCTTGCATACAGCCGGAGCGCATAGATCCTGGACGAGCTCGTGGCTACGACGTGCGGTCGGACGTGTGGTCGCTCGGCATCACGCTCATGGAGGTCGCCACCGGCGCCTTCCCCTACCCGCGCTGGGGCTCGGTGTTCGAGCAGTTGCAGCAGGTCGTACAGGGTGACCCGCCAAGACTCACTAATACCAACAATGCATTCTCCAATAACTTTGTGAACTTCGTGAATACTTGGTAAGCCATTCAAACTTTATGTGAACTGCTTAGTATGTAGTACCATATGTAAAACCTCACCATCATATTATCTTTTATTTCCAGCCTCATTAAAGAAGAAAATCAGCGACCTAAATATAACAGGTTATTGGAACACCCATTTATCAAAGGTATTGACCAGAATCGGTCTGAAGTTGCTGAACATGTTTGTGAAATTTTAGAAGCCATGGAGCGCAATGGCGTCAGTCCTTTCACAACAGACCAACCTGCACAAGCTTGGGTCGATTAAATATCTAAAATGATTGCGTGGGATATTTGCTTAATATAAAATTAATAACACCAATACACACTTGCAATATTTTACCATAAATTTTTATAAATCCAAATTCTGCTCAAGGAATATCTCAAATTATTTGTTAAAAAGATACTAAATCGATGCAACCCCCGACATTGGTTATGGTTTTGTCAGCAGTATCTACAAAGAAAGTGTTAAAAAAATGCGTTTACATGACTAGCAATGGTGATTAATTTTCTAACAAAATCTGTACAAGCTATAAGATTGTTATTTCACCTTAATATAGTATCTTTTTAACAAGAAGTTTTGAAATTATAGCAAAATATTAGTCACTTTCAGGTAAACTTGCACTGCGAGTTTGTTGTTTTTTAACTCTTGTTTAACACTTGACACTCAATTGAACTTGATATTCAACCTTCATGCAGGCGGGGGCCTGCAAGAAGGTTGAATATCAAGTTCAGGAGTCAAGACTGAATATGACTAATATGATAGGCACCAAAACAGTTACTGTGTAGTATGTTAGGGCAACTAGGAAAATTGTTAATTGCCAGTGATTTGTCATAAATAAAATGTGATTGTGTTTTTAGAAGTGTAACATAACTATGATATATTAACTTTGCAAAATTTATATAATATTTAAATAATATACGTACTGCCATGAATGCAGAATCTGTAGAAAATCTTGAGGTGCCTAACAGTGGCGCAGCGACGATGTTTCTGTTATTAAACCAAGAATGGCTTTAGAAACTCCTAAAATTACTTACGGCACACTAGCATCCGCAACAGGAGAATTCTCAAGACAGGCAAGTTTTAACATTTATGGTGGTACATTTTTTATTTCAACTAAACGTTCTATAATGTACGTAGGTACACTCACTTAAATGCAAGGGCACATCACATAAAGACAGCCAATGTTTTTTTTAAATGTGTGATATTTTTTTGCAATAATGGATTTATATGCAGGAACAATTAATTTTGCAAGCAGTAAGTGTAGAGTTATATAGGCCAGACTAGAAGATTTAAAAAATAACTGCGGGATGTTGGTGGTGACAATAATTTCTCAAAATAATTCACAGTTAATCTAGATTTTAATGCAATGCTGATGGTAGGTAGATCTAAAGCTTGCTCTAAATTCAGGATGGTAATTATTTTAGTACTGATTGTATAAAACGAGTTCATTATTATAATTTATATCTACTTATTACCACTAACACTGCTGCTTCTGCATTTAGGAGTTATTTTTTTTAAATTTTATTTTATGAAACAGCATTGAGTTTGTATTGTAAATTCACATGCAAAAGTATGTATACAGCTCATGATATAAAAACCTGTCAAATAATAATGTTCATATTGATTATAAAACATTGTACTCTTTAATAGTTTTGATTAAGTTTCAATCATAAGTGTTAACTCTTGTAATCAATTCTTTTTTACAATTTATGAATTTATGTCTCTTCATAGTGCTATGATTTCATTAGCTACTTCTTGCGAATTCTATTATGAATTTTAAAACGTGTATACCTCTTTTTGCACGTGATTATACAAGAACCTATCTAATATTGTTAATCCTTGCAATGGAACAGTTATTAAGGTACTTGGAAAATAAGACGCCCTTCGCAGTAAGGACGAAATCCTTTGCTTAAAACTCATATCTTGCTAATGTTGCAGGCGTTAGGACTAGTATGTTCGGAGTGCGAAAATATATTTAGCTTTCAATATGCGAGAAGATTTGATAAGGGGGATGCGATAGGTAACGCTCGAAATTTAAATTTTCTTAGTTTTTTTTGCAATTTGCAGGTCAGTGTCAGGTTGTATGTTGAACAAAATATGATTCACGACCGTAACAAGTATCTATTTACATAATTATAATAATTAAAATCATCAATAGAACCTTTAAGTTCATACTGCATGATTTTTTTTACCGTCTCCAAATTTTTACAGGGTGTTCTACCCATGAATATGAACAACTTTCACTATGGGACCAACTATGAGATCACGAAAAAAAATCAGTTGTTTCGTCCATTTTGGTCTAGTAGGTATTGAACTTTTGTATTAAACAGCTGATTTTTTTCGATTTTGATTTCTGAGTTGGTCCCATAGTGAAAGTTGTTCATATTCATGGGTAGAACACCCTGTAAAAATTTGGAGACTAAAGAAGAATCACCAGTATAATCCTATTGAATGAAATATCAATGAAGTGAAATATCATGTATTTCGCGAGTTACCCTGGCGCTTCCCCCTTAAGCAGTTCCTTAGTCTTATAGCATATCCATTGCTTTAGTAAAATTTTATTTTATTTATGGTCCATTAATTGTTTTCAGGAAAAACAACCAATATCATAATCATTCTCGCATTTTATTGAATTACCAATATGTTTAGCTCAAAGGCTACTTATATTCGGTGTATGACTTACATTTTACAGATTTTTTCTTAGAGCTTAAAACTATATTTAAAACAGAAATATTTCCGCGATCTTTTGTGCTTTTGTAAGGATCGGACCCAAGATTTTAGAACACCAAACGGCAAGTCTATGTAAGTTACATACCCTCAGAATAGTAAAATTTACGATGGGAACTGATAAACAGCACATTCGGCACTGCATTTTATACGAATTCCAACGGGGAAAAAATTCTTCTCAAGCACGGGAATCAATTTGTAGTCTTCTTGGTGACGACGTTGTATCTTATGAAACGTAATTATTGGAACAAACAACGTTTTAGAAGTGGTAATTTCGATCTTAGTCACTAGCCGCCTCCTGGGCAACCTCGAAAGTTTGAAGATACGGAATTGCAAGCTTTACGGGACGAGGACTCAACGCAAACACAAAAAGAGCTTGCAGCTCAATTAGGAGTCACCCAAACAGCTATTTCCAAGCGTTTGCATCAAATGGGAAAAATCTGTATATTGCCCGATAGATGGCGCAAGGTCATAGAACACGATGGACAATATTTCTCAGATTAAGTTCGTTGTTCACAATTTTTTTATAATTAAAAAAATTACTTAAATATCTGTAAAAATTAAGTCATACACCTAATATTATTCTAATTCTGCAACATTTACAAAAACAAATCAAAAGGTCACGTTTTTTCTTGTTGCGAGGACTGTAAGATATTGTACAGTCGACTGCATGTCAGTGGTAACACGTTCAACTTTGAGCTGGCCTAGCATAGTAAGGAGTTTCAATAGGATACGACTACAAGGTCAGCTAAAGGTCATGGCACACTATACCGTCACCGCTCCAACTCAGCAATTAACTTGTGATTCAAATTAGAGCATTAAATCGTGTGTAGTATATTTCATCATGTCAATATGAAAAAGCCAACGGCGAGCAGTCAGCGCGCTTGCCGCTATCATACAACTCGACTTGCAGCCCGCGCGCTGCAAGCGAGCAGACCGCGTGCTTACAGCGCGCCGACGGCGTGCTTACTGCACGCCGAATCCGAGTCGCCAGCGAAACAACGTCATTGCGCCGTCGCCAGCGTGTTCAATCACAAATGCCATATGACAGTTGTGTTCGCGGTGACAGCAAGCTTGCACCCCGGGGCGGCGCGCGTATTGCGAGCTTGCACCTCGTAGACGACGCATAGTTAGCGCGCTGCCGCCTATAGGCCGACGGCTTCACTGAGACTTTGCCTGAGGTAGCTGCGCGGTGCTAGTTGTCACAAGTTGACGAATCACTGAGCTATCGCATCACGTCACCACGCCCCTCCCGCACCGCGCTGAAATTATCAAATTACTTCTCGGGAGGCTGTCTGAGACTTTTACTGAACCCACCCGTGTTCCTTCAGGCATCGGCTTTAGTGAACCCCGTCAGTTACTGCTGACATCTCTTTGAGGCGCGCGTGGAACACTGCGCGGCGTCGATCAGGGCTTGGTCCTTACCGGACGGCGAACTGCCCATTGCTCGCCGTCCACAAGCCCGCGCCTACGGTGGCCGGGAGTCGGCTCTTGACTCCCGATGCCCAGGGCGTCTCCTGCGGCGACTAGAGGCGTGAGGGCGCAAAGACTGCCTCTCCCTCACGCGTTCCGCCTCCTCCTTCGCAAGCATTACTGCTTCGCAGAAGGAGGTGACGGCTTCCCATGCACTCTCGCTCCGTACCATGGCCTGGACCAGGGCTGGGCGCGAGAGATCGCCACCGCGCTGCTACCTCAGGCAACGTCTCCGTTATGCGGTCGGCCTATAGCCGGCAGCGCGCTAACTATGCGTCGTCTACGAGGTGCAAGCTCTCAATACGCGCGCCGCCCTGGGGTGCAAGCTTGCTGTCACCGCGAACATAACTGTCATATGGCATTCGTGATTGAAAACACGGTCTATCCACACATATCAGGGCCGAGCCTTGCACGTGGTCACTGCTCCGTCAGGGACTCAAAAAATATTGGTGTATATTTTATATGAACTCGTTCACACACGACCGTGTCTGGGCCGGCGACGGAGCTTCAGTGTCTGCCTTGTGTGCCACGGCCCTGTCACGTCGCGGACACGGCCCTGATATGTGTAGATAGAACTTAAATTCGAGGCGACGCCGTGCTGGAGTTAGGCAGTTGCGGTGCCGGTACAATGTGCCATGACCTTTAAACTGGTCTTGTTACTACTGATGTTGCGGTCCACTGTACATTTCTTCCAACACACTTCCTTTGACTGCCTGAGTAAAATGTTTGGGTTAGGAAATGGATCCTTAATTATACATATACCTAGGTGATTTTATAAATTTGTATATACCAACAAAATAATTATTATGGATTTTATCATTGTATGTAATTGTTAACCATAGTTCGGTACATATTGCCTACAGGTTTGATAATATTTGATTGATCATAAGTTGTTGCTTCTATGCTTAATAATAATTTATGTCAAAATGAAGAGCTTTTGGATTGCTTCATTACTGGAGTTTAAATCATATATTTAAATATGGCAACTTTGACTGCCAAAAATCAATGGCATGTGTTATTTTATTTTAGATTAATTTATGTTAAGCTATCAAGTCTACACTTAATTAAAAATACTGCTGAAGTATTTATTCACTATCTTAGATACACATGGATGAGAATTGTTTGAAAATTAAAGAAAAAAAAAGTCACTTGCAATTGTTTTAACAGTGTATTTAATCTAAATTCTCCTATTTATAAGATTTGGTTCTCAATACTACTGTATGTTTAAGAAGTAGATTGGTAACATTATGAACTCGTTGTTTCTTTCACTCTCCCTACCTTAGCATATAATTATTTTTAACTACACCCATGCCATAAATCCGCTATAAAAGTTTCTGAAACAGGGAAATCATAGGTTATTCGAATTTGCGTCGTATCCCGCCATTTTTGTTCGATATTGCAAAAAATTAATACATAGTTTGTTTGCAATAGATACTCAGCAATTAATCTTTCCATTAATTCACATAGAGCTCTTACAGCACTGTACAACACCCTATGGTTTCAGAACATTTTATAGAGGATTAAGGATAAAGTCTTGTATGCAACTGTATATAATTAATTAGGTATTAAAACACTCATGTGATACTATTATCACCCAACAAACCCACATTCGTGTTTTAATACCCCTTATTAAACAACAGTTGCATAAATAACTATTAGTAATCACAATCATTCTAACACTTCGCCCATTCTTTTAGAATTTAAAACATTACCAAACTTTACAAACAATTTGTACTTAGTACCATCTGCCAGTAATGGTTGTAGATATATAGCATCTGTGGCTTTTGGGGCCATATCAAGTAATGGGAACCAATCATCCACATTCACTATTCTATCTTTTCTTTTCCCCCAGAAATCTACTGAAGATATCTTGAGTTTCTTATTATCTACTCTTATATATAAATATCCAATAATGTTCCGGAATGGTAAACTAGCCAGTGATAGAACTGCTGTGCCAGTGATACCTGTAACAAATGGGAACAATGTTAAAGAAATGGAACACCTTAAAAAATATGTTGCTTCCAAATCATGGTTGGGTGTAAAGTTGACCCAGATAATTATGTTGGACTATGAGATTATGTGTTAGCCGCACAGGTCGATCGATCAGGTTAAGCTACGCTTGCCGCGGTTGGTCTGTGGATGGGTGACCATCTTTACATACCGAGACCCCTCCGTGCCTCGGAAAGCACGTTAAGCCGTTGGTCCCGGCTGTCATTCGTAGATCTTTGACAGTCGTTACGGGTGTCAGAAGCCCGAAAATCTGACAACCAGTCTTACCTAGGGGTATCGTATTACCCAGTAACTGGGTTGTGGAGGTCAGATAGGCAGTCGCTCCATGTAAAATACTGGTATTCAGCTGCATCTGGTTAGACTGGAAGCCGACCCCAACATAGTTGGGAAAAGGCTAGGCAGATGATGATATGAGATTATGTGTTAAGTAGTTGGAAACATTTTTTTATTGTAATATAAAAAAATGCCTGCCTATAATCAGTTTTTAAAACTATGACCAGATGAGTTCTAGGAATGTCTGGCAGGGAAGAATTACTCTTCATCAGAAGTAACTTTTTTATAGTGTGAATGTTTTCACTTGTAATTTGTATCTGATTTTTATTAATTATTTCATGTGTGAACTTTGTAAGCTCAGCAACTTTTTCCAGAAGTTCTGTGAGTTTGTTGATGTCATCAGCCCCATAGAGCATTATAGGTGGTGGTTTGCTAATTTTCTTTTCATATGTCCAAGTGCCTTCATGGAAATTATGGACCCCAGGTAGTCCTGAATATTTTTTTGAGACCTTCACACTCTCAGGTGTCAGTGGACTGTTATGTTTCCTTTGGGTAATGTTTCCTATTGAGCAGCTCCTAGGATGCAATATGAACAGGCTTGGGTGAAAAGATTGGTGAACAAACCTTCTATTGCTGCTATTGTTGCCAGACACATTTACTGTCACAGGGGCCTGGTCACCTACCCCTGTGAAGTCTTTGGTAGTTTTCACACCCACAGGCCTGGGTAACTGTGAGCACCAGGTGTTAGCTGGACTGCCACACATTGTATTCTCATAATTATCCATATTCATAAATAAGGGGTTTGGAAGGTACACATCGCACTTTCCCAAGATACCATGGCCACATTTTCTTAGAAGATTTCATTTCTCTAGGCTTAGGGTAGGCATATCAGGTGAATTAACTGCCGTCTGCTGCTCAGCATTGAGTTGAGGAAGGTATATAAATAGTATGCTTAAAAACACTGGAATAAATTACTTTTTTGGAACACACACATGCTGTACTTACTTTTCAAAAGTCTCTGGTGTATCACACTGCTGAAAATGTTATTTATGGAAATAATAGTTAGCTAAAATCAATATGTTTTTATTTTCTAGATATTAATTGGAAGGTTGCTGTTATTAATCAAATAATATAACTTTAAAAGTTAAATATCATATTGAATGAAGTGCTAGAAATTGTTAATAGCTTGATTGATAATAATCCACAGGTGATTCTGCAGAATACTCAACAGCACACCATTACTGCAGCCTGTCACAACACCAACTTCCTAACTCCAGGATTGTGCCTCATACTAAGAAATTCCCTTCGGAAAAACCTAATAAAACTCCTCAATCTGGGAAATCAATCAATGGCTCACCTATGTATGCTGCTGTAAAAAATGCACCTTGTGGTAGGACATTGAATATTTCCATCAAAGCACAACCAGGCATGGCTAATGCTGTTCCTGTCAAGTGGTACACCTTAAGTCTATTAAATGTTGCAATATATTTAACGAAAGGAAATGAAAATACAGTTTCATATATACTGGAACATGGTTCCGTTTTGGATTGTATTACATTTTCCTTTGCAGTTGAGCAACATCTTCCATTGCTGATATTATACTTTTTGCTGCCTAATATCAACTTCAACATTTCTATAAGTAATGACTGCTTCAATTAATGGTTTTCGACATTAATAGGCGAAAGAAAATCGTAATTCGTGTTTCACGTTCTGACATAAATAATCATAAGTTTGACCGTAGTTTGAAGTTTGACTTGACTAGCACTTGACAAGTGACGGCTGTATATAACACAACACAACACATTTTTTTTTCGCTACAGAATGTGTATCTCGCATTCCTTCCTATGATGGGTTTTTCTGTTTTTTATTTATGGCAATTAGTGCCATGTCAAAGTCAATTAATAATCAAATGTCAAAATGGTCAAAGTTGGACGTCCAAGCATGGATATGTATTCGTTTTTCATTTAATTATAACAAAAATAACTCGTATTTTGCCAACTACCAGGAGTCAGGACTGAGATTTAAAGATAAGAACTAAAAGATTTACTTAAGGCTATACCTGTGGTAGTAAACTTAAGTATTCGTAGACTACAATCGATAGGTTAAGTACTGCAGTGCCAGAATAATAAACGATAAAATGACCAGTTTATTGAAAGAAATGTGAGTATCCGTAATCAGTTATTAGAAATATATGACTGTAATTTGTTTTAAAAGTAGTCGGTAATATTTGAGTAGTTCCCTACTAGATTTTATGAGTCACGTTTATGATATGGTAAAGTATAAATGGACCCATTTTTGCAAACAAGAACCAACCCACAGCAGGTTGGTTTCGAGAAAACGAAACATTTGTAAACAGAGTGTGCAAAATGCATACAGAGTATAATAATGAATAAATACTTCTTAACCTTATGTGGGATACTGTAACCTATCTAGGAATATCAGATTTATACATTTTATGAGTTGTAGTTTATAGTAAATCGTTAAAAACCTGGTTGGTTCTTTCTTGCAAAAACATATTTTGTTGCTTAGTTCCTTCTTGCAAAAGGGACCTAAGATTTCATTGTTTTGATATTTCTAAAAATAAAAGTAATTCTTTATAAAAATACTTTTTAATGCCATTGATTAGTAACGAAACATTTTCTTAAATTAACAACGGAAGCGGGACCCTTAAAATAAATCATCACCATTATTACTATCGCCTTCTAACTCAAAATCGATAGGCCCGCTATAGCCGTCGATATCGTCATCTATGTTGGTGCTTGACAGGGTTTTATAGAAATCTTTAGCGTTGTCTGGTAAAAGATATAGATAAGATTGGTTCTGGTTTGCATAATTAAAATGCTAAAGTTGTAAAGGTACCAAGGATCATGGGTCTGTTTAACAATTAGTTTTACTAGTGTTTAGGGAACCATGCCGTATAGTTCTTAACAGTTTTTTAAAAGTTGACCAAAGTGGGTTGGTTCCGCATGTGACAGTGTTGTATCTCTGTTGTTAGTCGGTAAAAAGGAACCATTTTTTTTTGGGAAGATAGAATACGTGTTTTGAGCGCCATCTATGTACTAAAATCAATTTCACTCAAACTGTGGGTTGGTTCTTGTTTGCAAAAATGGGTCCAAATTATTATACATTCGGTGTTTTTTTAAATCACGTGGGTGGTGTGCGTACAGATTTCATGTGCACTGTTGTCACTCCTATTGTCTGTACAGTCAGAGCCGCAACAAATATTGATAAAAAATATTTTCATAGTAGTTAATTTTTGTCTTATACAGTGAAACCTGGTTAACTGGGATATCAAGGGACCTAGAATATTTCACACTTATAGAGGCTTCTCATTTACTCAGTTTCCCAAATAGGCAGGTTAAAATCAGGCTAACATCTTATTTTTAGAGGAAAAACAAACCCTTAGATAGTACTGATAAACAAAGCAAGTATGGAAGAAATTAGACTGTTTGTAAACAAGTGTGTCATAACTTGTCTAAACCTGATAAATTATCTCACTTATACGGGTTACTGAGCTACGAAGTCCCAATTACAGAGGTAAATCTCGAAAAAATCTTTGAAATCTAATCTCAGTTAATGAGGTTTGAAAATTCCCAGTAACAGGGGTATTTCAATGCAAAAGTGTTGAGACCTCATTGTAATTATCAATAATAGAGGTTATTCACATATCCAGGGCCCACTTAACCAGGTTTCACTGTATTTAAAATTTTGACAAACATAATACATTGTTTTTTCTATAACAATATAATTTAAAACATACTGACATTATTTTAAAAACTCATTTACATAGTAAAATCTTACTTTTAGTAGCCATACAAGTTTTTAAATTAGATGCTCTGTACTTTTCAGTAACTTGTTACATACAAGCAAGTTTTCATTCATCAATCTAATCTGAAACTGATTTTGTAACCTACTTTTGCTGTTGTAGATAGCAATTTTAAATATCTAATGAAAAAGATTGTAAACAGATAGATAGATAGTTAGTTATACAACATTAGTTTTAGTATATGCTAAACCTGAAACACATGTCTAGTATTCATTGCCTAGTGATAGTTAGTTAGATAGTTTCCCTTGCTTGGGAAGACACTGGACACTGGGACCCTAGTGTGGGTTCCAGGCCATTTGTAAAAACCTAGCACCTAAGTCTCCTTGTAATCTGCCACTAGTTTTATATTGTACTGTGTTTTTTTCTGAACTGAATAAAGTTTATAGTATTTATTTTTATCTAAATGTACATTATAATTGGTTTACAATCTTTTTGAAAAGATAGAGATTTGAAAACACATTCAAAATTGTTTTGTCTTTTATCCTCTATTATTATTTATTGTTCAATTCAATAATGTTATTGACATTTTTTTAAAATTATTTACTCAGTTTTACTTAAGCATATTTAAAAAAATATTTTCTTTCATTTCTGTTTTAACACTCCTTTGCATTCATTTCAGATATGAGAAAACTGCAGAATATACTGCATTTTACACTGGTGGGGATGTCCAATGGACAACAGATGGAGTACATCTCTTGTGCCACTGTGAAGATGTAATTAAAGTGGTTGATGTGAACACATTCTCTACAACAAACACTATTGGACAGACTGAAGAAGATGCAGAACCAGATCAAATTTATACTTTTCAAATGTCACATAACAATAAAATGGTGGTTACTGCACACAAAAGTGGATTGATGAAATTGTGGGACCAAGAAACTGGCACACAACAGAAGATTTGGAGATCTGGCCATAAAGGACCTGTTGCCAAGTTAGCATTTGAATACACAGATGGAAATATAGCCTCCGGAGGTTCTGATGGCAACATCAGGTTATGGGATTTAGCACACAATACATGTACAAGTAGTCTAAGAGGTGCAATGGGAGTCTTCTCTGTTATGAAGTATCATCCAGATTCCAGCAAACAGTTGATATTCGGAGCAGCTGATGACACAAAAATAAGATCATGGAATTCCAAAACTGGCAAAGAACATTTAATCTATTCGGGACATTTCAGCAAAATCACTTCATTGCAATTTACTCCTGATGGTGAATATATGGTCAGTTCTGGTAGGGACCGTGTGTTAATCTTATGGAGCTTAAATGAGAGTAAGGCCCTTCGAGTAGTTCCTGTATATGAAAGCATAGAATCCACAATTTTATTACCAGCAACATTTAGAATACCAAATTTTAAAAAGAAACTAGAAACAGAAGGCATATATGTTGCTTGTGCTGGTGAGAAAGGTATTGTCAAAGTGTGGAATGTTTTGAAGAGCAGGCTCATGTATGAGCAGGACAACAGTCTTGTGTCACCAGCTTTTGAGGAGGGTGGCTTAGCTGTAACACATTTGATTTTTAATGAATTAAGGAATGTTTTATCTGTTGTCACAGCAGACCACAACATTATCATACATGATCTTGAAACTTTTGATTGTAAGAAGCAGTTAATTGGATTTACAGATGAAGTTTTAGATATTATATTTGTGGGAAAAGAAGAAAAGCACTTGGTGGTAGCTACAAACAGCCCAGATTTAAAATACTATGAAATTGAAAGTATGAATTGCCAAATCATTAAGGGACATACTGATATCGTCTTAGCTTTAGCTTGCTTCCCAACAAGACCAGAAATGTTTGTATCTTCAGGCAAAGATAATTCTGTTAGAATTTGGCTACAAAACCCTGATCACGTAATATCCTGTGTTGGCGTTGGAGCTAGACACACAGCATCTGTTGGGTCAGTGTTTACTTCTCAGACCTCAAATGATTTCTTTGCTTCTGTAAGTCAGGACAGCTGCTTAAAAGTCTGGAGTGTTCCTAAGGAGGTCACAACAACTGCTGAAAAGGTCAAATCTACTTACACTGAATTAGCCCATCAGATGGATATAAACTGTGTATCAGTTTCACCTAATGACAAAATGATTGCTACTGGCTCTCAGGATAAAACTGCTAAACTATGGTCAGAGGAGTTAACATTATTAGGCATACTAAAAGGACACAGAAGAGGCGTGTGGTGTGTGAGATTTTCACCTGTGGATCAAGTTGTTTTGACATCTTCAGCAGACAGTACAATAAAGTTGTGGTCTATAGCTGACTTGAGCTGCTTAAAGACCTTTGAAGGCCATGAGAGCTCAGTTCTGAAAATTGAATTTGTGAGCAGAGGTCAACAGATACTATCAAGTGGAGCAGATGGACTTCTCAAACTATGGAATATAAAAACATCTGAGAGCAAGATGTCTTTAGATAATCATGAGGGCAAAGTGTGGTCTTTAGCTGTCAGTAAGAACGAATCTGTCGTAATTACTGGTGGGTCTGATTCGAAGTTAGTAAAACTGAAGGATGTTACAACAGAAAAAAGGGAACAGTTAGCAAAAGAAAGAGAAGAAATGATATTACAAGAACAAGAATTGATGAATTTGTTGCACGATAAGCAACTGATTAAAGCCCTAAAATTAGCGTTGCGAATGCAAAGACCAATGCAGGTTTTAAAAATTGTTAATGAGGTTCTGGCTGGTGGCAATGAAAAACTTTATGAAACACTTAAACAAATCAACCACACTCAAAAAGAGACCCTGTTAAAGTTTGCTGCAGAGTGGAACACAAACAACAAGAACTGTCATGCAGCACAACTCGTATTTAATATATTAGCGCCAGAAATTATTGCTGGAAATTTAAAAGTACCTGCTTTAGCAAGTTTCATTGAAGGTGCATTGCCTTATACAGAAAGGCATTTTGAAAGACTAACTAATCTTTTTCAGGATCTTAACTTTATAACATATACTGTAAATTGCATGCAACCTCATGCTGTTAACAATATTTAAATGAGTAATAAAGGTTCCATGCTCCAAATTCTAACATTTGTTTTAAAAATGTTTAATTTGCCTTATGTGTATCATGTATACCGTTGACCGTATTTATCTGGTTTAGTCTATAACCTATGACGCATGTAAATATTTCTCCTCAAACAAAACTTGCGAAATGTTAATTTGCTTGTTCTATATGTAAAAGCTCAAATATTAGAGCGCGTCAGCGCCCGCGCAGCCTTTTTTCCGCGGAGAGCAAGTTCAACCTGCGTGCACGCAGTAGTAGTGAATCGATCACGCGAAGCGGACCGCTCGCGGATTCGCGCTTCTATTTTCCGCGAATCGCAAATGTTTAGTTGTTAAATCATGGATATAAAAATCTCAATTATTTATACCTTACTTTTAATAATCTGTAATCATGCACAAGGCCAGAAATCGCAAGTGTAAGTTTTTACTTTATATTTTTATCTTATTCGTTTTTTTTTTACTTACAAATGAAAACGCGTTACTTAAATATAACATAAACTAAATTAGTCACCGGGATATGCAGGTACGTCATGAAGTGATTCAGTTCAGGGATTTAATAAGTATTTGACTTTCTATGGAGAAATGCTATAATATTTGTATATCTCATATCAGTCGTAAGCTCTGCGAGGCATTGTTAAATATCAATTACCAATCTAATAAATTAGACTTCGTAACGAAGTTAGTGTTTAGTTATCATTTTGCTGGTTTATATACTTGTGGTAACGCTACTAACCAGATCCACATTGAAATAATTCAATCACGGATTGCCTCAATTTTCGATAACTTCAGGACTTCTTGCAAATTACTATTTCGCGCGTATTTTAAGTACCCACAACACTTCTATATAATTATCAACAGCTTCTGACGATTTTGATGTTGAGACAAGTGGTCATATAATTAATATGGGCTAACGACAGCGATAGCAGCAACGACGATTTAAAAAAAAAAGAAATCATACAGACGAGTTGTTTTAATTTTAAATATATGAACAATGGGCCGTAGACGACATATAAGTATATCTGCAGTTACCTACTCGTAAGAGTCGTTACCCATGCTGATAATACAATGGCTAAATAATAATTTTGTTATAATGATAAGTAGTAGGTACCTACTTATTGTTTTGTAGCGGTGCACCAAAATTAAGATTAACTAAGTAAACCGGGTCTTTTTTAAACCTTGTCAATTTGGTTCCTAGACAACTAATAAACAAACTAACAATAAGTATAGGTACTATCAAAATCATTAAGGTATTGCAACTGAACGATTTTGATAGGCTAAATAAGGTTCTATTTAGGATTCTCGAGACGTAAAGACGTCGAAATGTCGTCAACCAGCCTTGGCCGCGGCCCTCAAATGCTTTCGACCTCGATTGAACGATTGAGCACTTACTAGTCGGAATAAGAAAAACTTTATTAGCAGTATCTTAAACAAGAGACACTTAATTTACGTACATTATGCGTACGAGGTGAATGAAACCAAACGATATCATCATAATAAGGTCAGCTCATCGTCGCGGGGTAGACAGGGTAGGTAATCAGCGACACCCGACAACTACGCCCGAGTAATTTTAAAGATTTAAAACTGCACCCTAATTGCGATTTTGAAGCATATTGCTAATCCATTGCTCCACATGTTCGAAAAATGTGTCTGCTCCGCAACGTAAATAACGCAATGAATGTTGTTGAACTGTCAAAATGAAACCCATTGCTACTGATAGTGTATTACCTACGCAATTAGCCTGCAGGTCTGCCCGTAGGCATCAAATACTATCTATTAATGTAATCTGATCAATTACAAAGCATTGTATAGGGTAATATCTATTGGTACCTATGTTAACTCCGCTCTACACCGACAAATAGTCTGGAAATGTACCCCACTTGTTATTACGAAATAATGGTTCTATCCTAGCCAGTCAGTAAGCTATGGTATTGAGCAGTAAAATTATTTTTAATTAATGAGAACAGCCGTGCGATTCTGTAACCATCTCACCGTGAAAACTTGGGTGAAGTGAGCGTGGAGTGAGTCGTCAATAGTGTCAATCCGCATGACTCCCAGCTCACTCTAAGCTCACTTCACCTTAATTATCACGGTGAGATTTTTCCACAATCGACCGGCTGATGTTGGATTCTTAATCAGTACTAGGTAATGAAATGCTGAAAAGTAGCGTATCGAAAATCTCATTTTCACCAGTATTTAACATTTTAAGGTGTCAAAAAACTTTGTAGGTATTTGGACAGCCGTTACCTAATAGGTGTGTGACCGTTGTCCGCTTAGGAAACCAAAGCTAGATTTATTGTACAGACGCCAGCTCATCAAGCTGCCCGAAACTTTTATTCCCAATCAACTTTGAACCTTATTCTTTAGCGATAAAGTTGAAAAACTATTAAAGAAATTTGACAGATTGTAGTAGCTTGATGTGCTGCCGTCTGTACCACTAGGGTTTAGCCGAGTAAAAATATTGTACTGAATTTCTTATAACCCACTGGCCATACGATTTGAATTTGAAACATCAACTACTTAAGTAGGTATGAATTCGTCTGAAAACTTTTACCATAGAAACCTTCACATTATAAAAAATAATTCTATAATTGAACTGTATTTATTAAGTATCTCGCAGAAGGTGTGAACACTAGAATATTCTCCTCGGGGACAAAGATATTCTTGTTGGGCGAGCTTGAATTCCTCGCTGCACTCAGAATTCTAGTCTTAACATCCTCGCTTCGCTTAGATGTTAACTCTGAACCTCTACACTACTCGGGAGTTAGCCCTAAAACCTTAGAGTCATTCGTTTCACTTGGGATTCATTATTGCACCCATGAAAGACACTGCTTTATCTCCAAGGTGAATTGTGTGTCGTGTCATCGTGTGTAAAAGTAACAGTGGTGCCGACTCTGTTATTCACAAACTAAACTAAATTTAAGTTCAGTGCATCTTTTTCTTTCTAATATTTACTCACTTATATTTCATCATCATCTGCCTAGCCTTTTCCCAACTATGTTGGGGTCGGCTTCCAGTCTAAGCGGATGCAGCTGAATACCAGTATTTTACATGGAGCGACTGCCTATCTGACCTCCACAACCCAGTTACTGGGTGATACGATACCCCTTGGTAAGGCTGGTTGTCAGACTTTCGGGCTACTGACGACCCGTAACGACTGTCAAAGATCCACGAATGACAGCCAGGACCAACGGCTTAACGTGCTTTCCGAGGCACGGAGGGGTCTTGGTATGTGAAGATGGTCACCCATCCACGGACCAACCAAGGCAAGCGTAGCTTAACCTGATCGATCGATCCGTGCGGCTGGTATTACTTAGCCACAAGCCCCTGGTTTCTAAAGACAGATAGGATGTAAAACGTAAAAACAGGTAGGTAGGTAACCTGCGACCTCTTCATGCTTGACATTTCTTTTGATTTCTACTTTTGCATGCTTTGTGTTTATTGTACCATACCTTACTAAACAAGCATCATTTGGAATTTGATTGTCACATTTTCCTTATTCTTATAACCGCACTTGACATTTTGCGTAGGTATCTAGGTACCTACGAGTACCTACTGCAGGACTACTTATGCATTTCATAGAGTATTGTAGTCTCTGTGACCGATAAAAGCACCACTTAGAAACCGTTAGTAAATTAGCTGTTTGTCATAATTAGTGCACGACCAGACGACGATTTATTTTGTGTGATAGTCGTCGAACAGCATACCTAGGCACTTCAAAATGACAGTAGGTAATATAAGTTGTAGGTAGCTGATAGGTGTATAACTTTAGAAGTATATTTGAATTTATATTGGTAAGGATGAAAAGTTTTGCTCAAATATTCATAGCCGACTTGTAAAATTGCTGTTCCTACTTACTATAGGTAGGCACGTGCTGAAAGCTTAAGCTCGAGGGGCTTATAGGTACCTAAGTAAGCACTAAATAATATACAACGTGTAACGTTAAATGCGCAAAACCTGAAAATAGTTTGATCAGAATAACGAGCAGAATTAATTGAACCACTTTTTAATATAGGTCACATTTTTCAAAAAATCTTCATTAAAAATGTTGCCGTATCTATTTATTAATAGGCCAAGCAAGCCAATGTCAGCGCGGCGCAGCGGCCCGGTGACGACTCCTCCCTCGATAAAGCGTCGTCGCAGACGCAAGAAACGATCAGAATGGCCGGTAAAACTAAAACAGCATATAAAACCGTTACAATTTTTTTAATGACTTATTTTTCTCTGATATTTTAATTTCAATTGAATTAAAAATCAGTTGGGGTGTCGGAGGTTTTGCGCATTTAACGTTATACGTTGTATAACACTAGAATGAGTGAGGTTCTCCCCTACGTGGCCTACGCCTAGGTATATCCGCGAATTGATAATTCAGCGCAAGCCGGCATTATTTTATTTTATTTCATTTATTTATTAAAGCTTTATGCACAAGTAAAGCAAGTACTGTACAAAGGCGGACTTAATGCCTGAGGCATTTCCTACCAGTAAACCTTACGACCTTTGGGTGACAAAATATGGCAGGTGCAACATACGGGATAGATAGCTAGGAATGACTATAAAATACAAGAATTGATAACAATACATAGATAGATACATATATATACATACATATAAACAAAATTAACTGTAAGGAGAAAAATGATCGGTAGAGGATTATCATTCCATACGCATCAGGACTTCTCTTTCGCTCCTCGAAAAACCCGGCGATCATTCAGTGACACAGATGTAACAACAAGGTATAATTAAAATAACGGAAAACCTGCAAAGATATCAGTGTATCACCTACCTACTCATCATCAAAAAAATAAGCTGCTCCGTTTTATTTCGTTTCCATACGTTCGCAATCTCTCTCTACAAAATGTAGGAGGCAGCGGCGTTTTCAATGTTGGTCTCGTAAAAGTTATTCATCATCATCATCATCTGCCTAGCCTTTTCCCTACTATGTTGGGGTCGGCTTCCAGTCTAACCGGATGCAGCTGAATAACAGTATTTTACATGGAGCGACTGCCTATCTAACCTCCGCAACGCAGTTACTGGGTAATACGATACCTCTTGGTAAGACTGATTGTCCGACTTTCGAGCTACTGACGACCCGTAACGACTGTCAATCTACGAAGGACAGCCGGGACCAACGGCTTAACGTGCTTTCCGAGGCACGGAGGGGTCTCGGTATGTAAAGATGGTCACCCATCCACAGACCAACCGCGGTAAGCGTAGCTTAACCTGATCGATCGACCTGTGTCTGTAAAAGTTATTCATAATGATAAATAATTAGTTCAATGGTCATTGAACTCATCTTATGTTCGCCGCCTATTATTTTACATGAGACTAAATGGATTGGGTGAAATCAATTAAGACACAACACAGGTACCTCTTTGGAGATGGTACGTCTGCTATTATATGTATGTCTACTTGACTCAAGGCTGTATTGTGTTTATGAAAGTATGATATTCTTCGATACAAGCTATGATAAAAAGCTTTTAGGGACATTTAGGGTGCCAACAGCAGTGGTGTGTCAGCAGTGGCGTTGATAGGCGGGCGGGGCGGAGACAGGGCTGCAGTTTTTGTAGGCGGCATTTCACTGAAAAGTTTATGCGGCCAGTGATGCCTTGGCTGGGTTCAAAATATTTCGAGCTCGCTTCGCTCGCTCTTTCCGCCTCACAGCGTTCTCTTAGTTCTTTTTCTTTTCTTTTTGAGTCTACTCCTAACTCATCGTAAGTCCTATTAATTTTGTATAAACAGTCAAAAAATATCCTGGCCTATCCGAGGTGCTAAAATGAAATAAAACTTTTTACAAAAAAAGAAAAAAAAAACAACCGACTTTCAAAAAACACTACAAAATGAAAAATAACTTTAATTTCGGAAGTCGGTTTTTGAATCTATTTTAGTTTTTTGCTACCGACTTCCGAAATTAAAGTTATTTTTCACTAGAAGTCGGTGTCTTTGAATCTGTATTTTAGTTTTTGCCACCGACTTCCGAAATTAAAGTTATTTTTCACTTTGTAGTATTTTTTTGGAAGTCAATTTTTTTTATTTTTTTGTAAAAAGTTTTTTTTTTTTATTTTAGCACCTCGGATAGGCTAGGATATTTTTTTACCGTTTATACAAAATTAATAGGACTTACGATGAGTTAGGAGGACTCAAAAAGGCGTTGCTTAACTTGATGTTAGTGAAAACAAGCATGAGTTTGCCTATGTACTAAATCTAATCACTTCTAGACTCTCACTTTAATCACTTCTAGATAAATCCAGGCCAAATGAAGGCTCACTCGCAGGTACTTACAAAAGCAAGCATATCATTAGTTTACATAAAGGTTTAGATAGCAATCCTAGGGGATGGCCTTCGTTTAAAGTGTTTTCGCGACATTGTCCGCAGATATCTGCACCACTCGAGCGCAGGAAAAGTGCCTGTTTTCTGTCGTACCGACTGTCTGTGTTTGTTCCTATTGTATTAATAATGTTCCGTGGTCACGAAGGCTACCCTACTCATTAACAGATTCATAATGAATAGGCAATTATAACTAGTCCAACAAACTAACACTAAACAGTCGACGATCTTTACGTTTTCCTTAATTGCATTGTATTGTTAAGCCTAAACCGATTTTAAACACTCGTACCAACTCATTGAAATGTATATCAACTGTTTTGTAAGGTGAAATTCTTTTGCTAGATTTTTATCCTCAGATTAATTTCCCAGCGTGTTAATCAGATTATCTAAACGTCATGAGGTGCACTAATCTCTTAATTACGTATATCACCTCTACTAACGTTGCCGACATCCCCTAATGACCGCAATGTTTTATTAACAGATGGTTAATTATGAACAAAGAAAAGTGTCTCGTAGATATTGCTGTTGTTCAACAACAAACGAAAAGATAGTTTACTCATAGATCACAAAAAATAGCTTTGTGAGATAAATAGACAGAATAGATAGATATGTCGGAAATACGTCTGACTGATCGGGGCGCCAGCGCCGTCCGGCAGCGCTCGACAGAGTCTAGCCCATAGATATCCTGTCTAGACTGAGTTCGTGGGAGTAGAGGAGAGCGAGGAGCGAGGTACATCTCTCTTGAACATTGAAAATCGTGCGGACAACATGTGCTCAGAAACTGTCTCGCGTTCCGTATCTAGTCCTGTCGTGTACCTACAGTATGTGATTCGCTAGTGAGATTTTTGATTTGAACTGCAAACTGTTTGTAAAATGAAATGCGGCGCTGGTTTCCGCCATTACGTCGCATGTAGGTGACACATCTCGCCTAAAAATAAGCGCCAACGATGTGGCGGAGGTAGAAAGGCACCCAATGATACCGCAGTGCCTCCCGAATACAACTACAGGGCAGGGTCTGTGGCAGGGTGTTGAAGTCGTTAGAGATGTCCAAGGACACCGCCAACATCACCCCGCCCCGGGACACCGCTTACTCCGCCAGGACTCTCACCCGCGTTATAACGTGGATGTGGCATGACACCTATCCCTACCAATGTTCTCATGTCCCGGCAGATCTCGTCGTCACAATATTATATTACTATTGTGTAAAAATTGTTGAATATTATTATTACTTTAAACTTTTACAGAAATATAATTATTTTGAAGATGATGTTTAATAAGCACCTGCATTTCTTGGGTAAATATCTTTGTGACGACATATGTAGATAACGTTTTGAAGTATCTGCAAGACAGATGACATCAAGATTGTAGGTATCACAGCATAATCAGATATAATCATAGTAAGAACTCAAAATTATAATTATAGGTACACAACTTAACAAAATAACTCGCTTAGCACTGTGGCCATAAGGCCAACCATCTTCTTATGCAAATAAATGACAGGTATAGAAAGCATTGGTAAATAGTTCTATTTAATGTGAAAAATCTCTGGGTTAGGCGGAAGGGTCTTCAGTCTCTTACTAACTAAATTCTTTGATTATCACGTTTGCCTGTCAGACAAAGGGAACCGCAGTGTCGAAGTTGTAATTACCGGTGATCAATGCAGCCCTTAGACAACGTAACAGACCTTACACTCCGTCTGTGTTACTGAAAGGGTAGGCCGGTACCTACATTTCACTAAAAAAGTCCCATGTAATATGTTATCTCGTATAAGGTTATTGCTATTGCTATTAACCGGGCATAAATTCAGTCCATTGGCATGCGAGTATCAGTAGAAAAGAGGTACGTTTTTTTCATGATAGAGCCCTTTTCGACTTTAAATTACACACACTAAATCGTATTTTATGGTATAGAATCCAAGAGCGTCATCACCACAAAGTAATAATACCCAGAACCATTTACTTTAACTCAAAGAAGATATTTTGATCATTATTATTTGCTTGATAAAAAGTTACAATAAGATACAAGAACGACTCTATGACACGGTCCGATAATTGACCGTGACCGCGCGTTAGACATTGTCTAAAAATTCCGTGTTTAGATAAAATTTAACAGGTTACCTACACTTTTGTTATATTTACTTCCTAAACAAATACCCAATATATCTACTGTGATCTTCATTAATCACCTACATTTTTACAATATTGAAGGTAGTCTTCTTTGTTTGTCTGTAGAGCCCATAATGTTATTGAATGCCTTGTGATTCATTTTGTCCAAAACTGGCCCATTATTTCTTTCTTTTTCGTGGAACAGCTGGATATTGTCATACATGGTCATATTGGCGCTGGTAAAGGTGCCTACAGATATGCTAGATTTTTGAAGAATTAGAAAATAACTCTTCCATCCTCAAAAATCGAGCAAATCTGTAGGTAACTTAATATACAACATTATTTTTAGTATACTGCCAATCTGCATATAGTTTGTTCATAATAAGTAACTGAATCGATTCCAATAATTTTTACACTATGTTATATTTTGTGCCAAAAAATATTTAAAAATGGTAACAAGTTGGACACCGAGCGACACTAAGTAGGTACATATCCACAATCATATGCGCACAACACAGGTCACAGTCGGTCGGCCGGTGGCGCGTGGTAAGTGGTAACCAACTTTTTGTACGGACAATCAGGTAACATAACAAGCTTATAACATCGTGATTTTTCATGATGCAGTTTTGAAATGTTGTACATAGATTCTTTACATAAAAATACTAGACACGTGTTTCGGGTTTTCTATATACTAAAAATAATGTTGTATAATAGACCTATTAAATAATATAGGTACAGTCGACCGCACGTCTGTGGAATCACCTTGAGCTGGCCTAGCGTAGTACGAAGTTTCAATAGAATAAGAGGCCAGCTTATACTGGTTTTAGCGCTTATGTGCGGCCTACTATACTACAAAACCCACACCGGGCTTAAAAACCTTAGAGCACATGACGACGACGGCC
Organism: Eremobia ochroleuca; assembly: GCA_949629135.1. NCBI lineage: Eukaryota > Metazoa > Arthropoda > Insecta > Lepidoptera > Noctuidae > Eremobia > Eremobia ochroleuca. Next base: position 12,022,320 of record OX451391.1, on the reverse strand, counting down.
AGTTACAACTTTATCTACAAGTAAGAGAGTATCTGATTTCAGACTAGTTGAGAAAAACAGCTTTGAACATTGAAAACACCTAATTCAACGGAGGCTAAACCAATTTATCCAAAAGTATCTTTTGGAAACCCATTAGTTATGACAGCTCCCTAAAACCTTAATATTCTATGATCCAAGTATCTACCAGGCAGTGTGTGGGTATTTTATAGAATACTAGCTATTGTTGTGTACCCTCGACTAAGTCTGCGTGTTTTTGTGTTTCATAATTTTTTCATACAAAATCCAGGATGAAAAGTAACCGATGTCCTTCTCTAGGTCCTAGGCTACCTATTTGTCAAATTTCTTATCAATCGGTTCAGTGGTTTAGGCATGAAAAGGTATCAGACAGATAGTGTTATTTTCGCATTTATGTAATACTAGCGACCCGCCCCGGCTTCGCACGGGTGCAATGGAGAAACACTGATAATTTTAGAGCCATTATTTCTCGTAAAAAGTATAGGATAAAAAATGGTTATTGTGGGTTATCCCTAAGAGATAGACATATACCATCGAGGACTTTTTTGTAGACCTTTTTAAGGTGTACAATACTGTAGTACATTATTTTGATCTATCTCGACGGGTTCAGTCAGCGTTTACAATGTAAGCGCAAAAAAATGTGTTTATTTATTTATTTATTTATTTATTTATCCTCACACTAGAACGCCATTCAGCAATTACACCAGCGGAGCAAAAAAAAAACTTCATGTGCTGGTTTCCATTCATCCTGTGCGCGGTGGACATCGATGTTTATTTACGACATCACATTAGAAACCTCTAAAATTATCAGTGTTTCTCTACTATATTATGCATGTATTATACATAAAAACCTTTTTCTTGAATCACTCTATCTATTAAAAAAAACCGCATCAAAATCCGTTGCGTACTTATAAAGATCTAAGCATATATAGGGACAGACAGACAGGGAAGACTTTGTTTTATACTATGTAGTGATTAGTAGTATGGATGTGCTCTACACCATTAATTGCCAATTCAACTTCTCCCCTCTCCTTTGTACCTACCTATCCATTCTATCTATTTCTATACAAAATATAAGTTTTTATGCAAGTGTGCTGCGACTTACGAGTCTTACGAGACTTACGGTCGTAGGTTCGAACCCATAGAGGCGTTTTACTTTGTGTAAATTTCTTCATCACCACTGTTCTCAAAACGGTGAAGGAAAACATCTTGAGGAAACTGGTATGTCCTAGAACCATAAATTCGAAGACGTGGATCAGTAGCAGCTAGCTTTCATTTTGACAGTTCAACAATTTCCATTGCGTGATTTACGTTGTAAAGAGACAAGTTTTTCGAACATATCAAGCAATGGATTAGCGATATCCTTCAAAATGATTCAGATTGAGATTGATAGTGTGTTACGCAATTGTGCTGGTCCTGGGTTCGATTCCCAGGTCGGGCAAAGTGTTAGTGGTTTTGTATCAGGAACTTCTCAGTAGCAACCGTAATCCTGGATTTGTGCCCGGTTGATGGCAATAAGTTAGCCTCCTAATACATGGGACTTAAACCAACTGGCGAAATATGGGTGTATTATACTCGTATTAGGTACATATGCCAGCACATCAAGCTACCCGGAACTGTCAAATTTTCCCAATCGACCTTGAACCTCATACTTTAGCGATAAAGTTGAAAATCTATTAAAGAAAGACAGATTGTAGTAGCTTGATGTGCTGGCGTCTGTACTAACCTTTCAAGGATTACGGGCGAGATGTGTGTGTGTGTGTATTTAAACACTGAAGTCTTTCAACCAAATATGTATTATAATAATGAATTTCATACTTTCTATTTATAGCCATCTGAGTCCGCCATATTTATATGTCAAAATGTCGGAAAGACCGGTTGTCCTTATTAACGGACAAAATGGGCCCTAAGTCCTGAGATTATACAACATTAATCAACATTTGAATTCTCATTGGTTGACTAAATCAGGTGTAGCAGCGCCAATTTTAAACGTAAACGTAATATGTGTGCTAAGAAGTACGTCCGGTTATTACAAATGTATGTCAGGACTTATACAACGTGTAACGTTAAATGCGCAAAACCTGAAAATAGTTTGATCAGAATAACGAGCAGCATTAATTGAACCACTTTTTAATATAGGCCACATTTAAAAAAAAAATCTTCATTAAAACGTTGCCGTGTCTATTTATTAATAGGTCAAGCAAGCCAATGTCAGCGCGGCGCAGCGGCCCGGTGACGACTCCTCCCTCGATAAAGCGTCGTCGCAGACGCAAGAAACGATCAGAATGGCCAGTAAAACTAAAACAGCACATAAAACTTTTACAATTTTTTTAATGACTTATTTTCTCTCTGAAACCGGTCAATTGAATTAAAAAACAGTTGGGGTGTCTAAGGTTTTGCGCATTTAACGTTACACGTTGTATACAATCAGGACTTTATGACATACGATAATTTGTCCGTTATGACTTCAGGGACTCCGGAGGGTATCGACCATTATATAAGTCATATTGAAAAATAAAACAAAATAATTTCGGTTAGGTAGGTAGAGACGCCAGCACATCAAGCTACCCGAAACTGTCAAATATTCACAATCAACCTTGAACAAATCGTTTGAAAATCTATTAAAGAAATTTGACAGATTGTAGTAGCTTGATGTGCTGGCGTCTGTAGATAAACATATTTATTATTATGTTTAGTTAGTAGCTTGGCATATTATTCCTTATTTGATCCCTTTCTCACAAATGGTATTCTTTACAGAACCTAATGCTATCAAAACCATTGCCATAAGAAAAAAAAATCTAAGTATATAACTTAATCAGCAACAAGCCGTTCTCTTTTTTTGCTGAAAACAACAATATTGACTAAATACTTTCACGTATTTAAGTCAATAATAGTTTTTCTGGGTGATAAAACCAATTACAACCAAACTAATTGTCGTGATAGAGCGAGGAAGCGGTGAGCTGACCTTTTTACAAGTTTTTTATCGCTCAAGGCGCCAATTTAATGGATCGCTATAGTGACACTGTGTTTTCCATCAAATACTGTCACATTATAAACATATATACGTACCTAACCATAAAAATGAAAAAAAAGTTACTATTTCGTCAAGTAAAAAGACCTCGTGTCATTATAAGTTAATTAAAACCATCTAGAATTTGAGGACTGAGAACACATTTTACAGTAGAATAACCACAACGCTTAAATCTGCTGAGTCATGATCAAATGAATCGTTTGATTATGTTCAAACTACTTACCTTTAAGTAAGTACTTAGATACGTTGACTCATTCATGGAAATTATTTGAAAATTGTCTTTCTTAAGTGATATGTCTTTGGGTAGTGGGAAGACTCTTAAATGGAGTCGGGACTGCTATTGCGGTCCCAGTGTAGGTGTCACTGAATCTTCTTGTGAACATTCTGAGATCACAATTTTAACGATAGCTTTACTGTGAATAAGACATTTTGGAAAAGTTACTCCTTATTTATAACTACTATACAGTTAAATTGGGTTTTCAAATAACACCAGCATCAGTTTAATGGTGGGTCCACACGATACAGACTTTTGTTCGTACAGATATCTGTACAGACTATGAAGTCCGAGTAAAAAACCGACATTTGTCTGTATTGCTTTGTTGCACAGACAAAATTCTATACAACGTGTAACGTTAAATGCGCAAAACCTCAGACACCCCAACTGATTTTTAATTCAATTGACCTATTTCAGAGTGAAAATAAGTAATTAAAAAAATTGTAAAGGTTTTATGTGCTGTTTGAGTTTTACTGGCCATTCTGATCGCTTGTTGCGTCTGTGACGACGCTTTATCGAGGGAGGAGTCGTCACCGGGCCGCTGCGCCGCGCTGACATTGGCTTGCTTGACCCATTAATAAATAGACACGGCAACGTTTTTAATGAAGATTTTTTGAAAAATGTGACCTATATGAAAAAGTGGTTCAATTAATTCTGCTCTTTATTCTGATCAAACTATTTTCAGGTTTTGCGCATTTAACGTTATAGAAGTCTGTATGAAGTCTGTATCGTGTGGACCCACCATTATCTTCGAGATTAAAAAAAAAAAAAAAAAAAAAAAAAAAAAAAAAAAAAAAAAAAAATTCTTTATTTACCAAAACAAAATAACAACCTTCTACGGCTCATAATGTTACAAGTAATGTACAGACTTAATTATCTTCGAGATGTTTGTATTGTAGTACTTACCTACTTACAGTAACTAGCTTCCAATATCATTTCGGTATCATGCATCTAGGTACTGGAAGGAACTATAGTCCATGAATTTTATTAGTGGGATAACTGGAGCTAGGTACAATGTCAAATAACAATAACGTATTATGCAAATATGTGTGTGTCCATATATCAGACTATTACCGGTGATTATGTGCCATTATGTCGCCTAACCTTACTTGAACAACCCTTGTATGCATAAGGACCATAATGACACTGACCTTTTATTATTATGATCATAGTTGTAGTTTTAATAATAGGTGTTAATAGTGGTGGATACGATATTGTGCCTCTTAATATAATGATTTTACTTCTACTAGAATTACTGTAACTAAACACATCAAGGTAGAAATATATAGGTCTCACTCAATTTTATTACAACGAATAATCATGTTTAACTTGTCCTTTTGTTTGGTACTGTAGTGCTATTCTGTAAAAAATCTCACCGTGATAACTTGGGTGAAGTGAGCTTAAAGTGAGCAGTCATTAGTGTTAATCCATAGCATTAGATGGAATGACAGCTCACTTCACTTAACATCTCACGGTGAGATTCTAACAGAATCGACCGGCTGAGATTACGATATGCTTGTACTGTACCTTCCTACCTACTCCGTCCAGTCCCACTGAACATATAAAGTTTTGTTACATTATTTTCTTAAATAAATAAATGAATAAAGAAAAACTCGGCATGGAATTTGGAAATTGTGACAATTTTTAAGACCCGTCTTCAGATATTACCTATATAAAAAATTGTGACCTCGTCTGCCATCTGTTAGTCTAGGTAGGTCCAATTATAAGAAGCAATCCGGTTGTATTCTAGATTTGCCAGGCAACCACAAGTTTTGTCGATTGTCCTCTACGATAAACACTGCTTTTGATTTCACTTCAACCAGTTGACTCTACAAGTACCTAAGTATTTACGTGCACTAAGCAGTTCCTTTGGATAATTCGGAAATTTTATCGACAGCTAAAATTAGATTAGGTGTAGTCAAAAAGCAAGTTTCAAAATGTACTCGATTATCGAATGATATTATCGAAGTCATTCTAAGTGGTCGACCCAAATATAGTGAAAACCTCCTGAAACGCGTTCCGCTAATTGTTTTAGGAAGTGATCGAATTTTACGGTAGTTAAAATGGCGGAGTGTAGTGTAGTTTGCAGAAAGATTACTACTGCATGTTGTTGAAACTTAAGAAAATAAATGTCATTTTATCTTCGTATAGAAAAGGCTAAGCTGTGATTTCCTGAAAACTTCAGTCTTTAGGAGGCACCTACAAGTTGCTGAACACAACTTAAGTGTATAAGTACAAGTGGCGGCTTACATTTAGTTTTAGAATTCCAGTAAGTAGGTACTTACCTAAGTAGGTGAATTTTACTGAATTGTGTCGAACGTTGAGAACTGCCTGTAAAGTGAGCGACAGGATTGTTACTTTTTATTTGGGAGTTGTTTCTAAACTTTCTCAGATTTTGCCAACGTAATTGTGATCTTCATAATGCCTACAATAAAACTCCACGTGCCGAAAGCTCAGTCACGGCGGCATAGGTACCTGATGTTGGCATGTGATGTGAGCTAGCTAGAGAGATCTCGATTGTGTACGAACACCACTTACTTCGTACTTGGCTACGTTAAGCGGAAAATCTAATCTAATCTAACCGGAACTTGATCTATCATGGTATCATTGCTATAATCCACTAATTTCATTATTCCTTGAGGATCTCCGGTTGCGCATTCGTTAAGATAATATTCATTCGCATTTGTAATATAAACTCATGATAGAGTATTTAGCATCTATTCACATTTTTTGTGTCTTACGTGATAACTGATTATTATGTAAATTTCAAAAGACGCCAATTTTGTATCTTCTGTAGACATGGCCCGTCCTCGTGGTAAAAAATGTCGGTTAGGTATGCCAATGTTTTCCTCCGTTGAGTAGACATTGGGTTTTGAACGATGATTGATAACATGAGAAGCTAGATTGTAACGTTATTAACTTGTTTTTAGTAATGCAATAGTTGCAGATTATGTAGATACTCGAAAGGAAGTTGCCGACTTAGGTACTCATCGAATGGGAAGCGACGTAATTGACACGCTCTTGGGCACCCGTCACATGACTTATGTAGATTCAAGGTAGACTCACATCGCCAATTAAAACGCCGAAAACCACATATTTCTATTGCTTGATTGAAAGTCTGTCGAATGTTTAAATGATAAATAATTTTCTTTACCAAATTTTAAATGCGTATTTGGGAAAAATATAAGTAAAAAAATTATAACAACATTAAATTTTACACTTTAATGAGTACCGAAGTAAATTCTGTAATCACTTTGAGTGATGCTACTATGCATATTGTCACAAATGATTACATCATTACTATTAAAAAGAAAACTTTGACGTGCACTTCATTTTCGTGATTTTAGCTCACGACTCTACGTGGCCACTGAATAATAATGACGAGAGGAAGCTGCAGTATCATTTATAATTATTAACATCTGTTACTGACAATGAGCGTGGCGAAGTGTCATCTATTCTGATGCAGATGGCTGCGCGTGCGCCGGCACTGGCGCCTCGCTCGTCCGACCTTACGCCGGGCCGCGAACCCTCACTACAGCATTTTTGTAGAGTACATGAAATGTAAATAAATGAATGTACAGACGCCAGCATATCAAGCTACCAAAACTGTCAAATTTTCCCAATCAACTTTGAACCTTACGTTTTAGCGATAAAGTTGAAAATTTATTAAGGAAGTTTGACAGATTGTAGGTAGTAGGTAGCTTGTTGTGCTGGCACCTGTACAAAACTATTTCCGAATCGAATTTCCTCTAATGTGTCCGTAACCTTATGTTTGAGGTAAATGTGCAACAGATCATATTATTGACAAACAATTTGGCAATGTCGGTGGTATTTCCAGAACAAACAATTAATATTCCTAAAAACTAAACTCCGGTTACATAATAAAAACAAGTATTTATTGTACATTATTATTATTCCTCTGAATACATATTTAGTTTGGTCTTCCTGAGCCTGTTTTTTTTTTTTTTTTAACTAGGACCTTTTTTTAACTATGAAAATAAGCGTCTTAATAATGTTATGTATATTATTCTAACATCATGATGTGTATGTCAAAAGGATGTATATTTCAGTGAGCTTACCTACATTTTTGTTTTCCAAATTTCGCATTCTGAGATCGATCCACCTTAAGTAACTAATGGAAATAATCATTAAACACCAAAAAAATATTGTTAAAAAATTCTTCTCCTGTGCTTGGCACACTTGACGAAAGTAAATAAAATTGATGCCTCAATTTTATTGTTCACTCGTTCAGTACTTCTGGTCCTACTTTACTACATACGTGCATACCTTATACCTACTATCAAAACATAAGTATTTATATTCTCTACATATACATAGCACTATAGTCAGCAAAAAAAGTCGATAAATAATATATAATATAATAATACTTAATTTTTCATCTATTTCGTGTTCTGTGAATTTGCCTCTGTACAACTGGAGGAAACATTTTTGATGTTAACTTGAGTGACAGCTATTGGTAGTCTATACAACGTGTAACGTTAAACGCGCAAAACCTGAAAATAGTTTGATCAGAATAACGAGCAGAATTAATTTAATCACTTTTTAATATAGGTCACATTTTTCAAAAAAATCTTCATTAAAAACGTTGCCGTGTCTATTTATTAATAGGTCAAGCAAGCCAATGTCAGCGCGGCGCAGCGGCCTCCTCCCTCGGTAAAGCGTCGTCGCAGACGCAAGAAACGATCACAATGGCTAGTAAAACTACAACAGCACATAAAACCTTTACAATTTTTTTAAGGACTTATTTTCTCTCTGAAATAGGTCAATTGAATTAAAAATCAGTTGGAGTGTCTGAGGTTTTGCGCATTTAACGTTACACGTTGTATAATTATGTGCTAGATGTCACGTAGCATAGAACGGAATATTTATTCTAATTATGTCTTGTTATAGTTTCCTTTTTAAGTATCTGGTTTTATAAAAAGTCCGTGGAATGCCTTTTTTCCTTTGGGGAAATCCTGGAAAAATCGCAGGGTCTATCAAACTCCTACTGGTTAAAACGCCACATTTCCTCCTACTAAAACGAGTGGCCAGTGTGAGATGTACGCTACCTTATGATCCGTGCCTTAAAACTATTAACATTGACACGGTCTATCGACGTCACTACTGAAGCGTTAGTGAATTAGCTGAATTGAGTATCTGCTACCTTGCTTTGGCTTGAGAGTGATTATTTTATAAGACCTTAAGCTGTGTATTGTTGTTAGTACTGTACGATTCACCTATTAGCTATTATTATGGAAGCTCATGGTTGCTGAAGGGTAAAGCTGCAACCGTACTGCACTCCTCAAAATTTTCTAGAGTGAGCAGTGTTCAATTTTGCATAACAACCAGTCTGACACCTAAAGTTAATACCTAATGAAACGATACTTATTAAAAAAATGAATGAATAATACTGACGCCAAACTTGTTGTTATTTATTTTTTAGTTTTCCTTAATTACGTTTTAATTTTATTACATAAGTATTTAGATGATATGTGTGAGCCGCAACGATTTTCTTTTATTATTAACATGTAGATACTTATGTTTTTCGAGATCCAAATTCGACATAATTTTATACCATAAGTTACCTACTTACACTAAAGCGTTAAAGCTTACCCGTTACAGTTGAGGAAAAGTTCGGAAAGTGCTAATTCTTGCAAGGGAAGTAGCTCGATAAGATATAACTAAATAGATAGCTTGAATATTAGGCACTGTTTGTTCACAAATCTATCAACAAATAAATAAAAATAAATGGAAAATACCATTCCTATAAAATAATAATTACCGCATCATCATCTGCCTAGCCTTTTCATAACTATGTTGGGGTCGGCTTCCAGCTGCAGCTGAATACCAGTATTTTACATGGAGCGACTGCCTATCTGACCTCCACAACTCTGTTACTGGGTAATACGATACCCCTAGGTAAGACTGGTTGTCAGACTTTCGGGCTTCTGACTACCCGTAACGACTGTCAAAGATCTACGAATGACAGCCGGGACCAACTGCTTAGCGTGCTTTCCGAGGCCCAGAGGGGTCCCGGTATGTAAAGATGGTCACCCATCCATATACCAACCTCGGCAAGTGTAGCTTAACCTGATCGATCGTTCTGTGCGGCTGTTATTATAATAATTACCGCAGAATTACCTATTTACATAGGAACTTATTTCATGAAATCTTAATTGTTCAGCAAACTGTGACATACGTCTAGTCGGTATTGTAATGAACTGTTAATTATGTTAATATGAGAGTTAATATCTAATGTACTTTTTCGTGACTAATGTTCCGTGACTCTTGGCTAATTTATTGTGAATCATTTGCGAACTATATTATCGATAATTACTGGCGTACAAACAGGAAATAATGAACACGGAGGCACTAAATTATTATTTGTGTGATTCGCAATGATTTGTGTTAGATTCGAAACTTTTACGCAAGCGAGGTAACGACTTCATCACAATACGTGTTCGTGAATAGTAGATTAGATATCTACTTACTGAGTACATAGGTAAGCAATAATTTGGAGCTGTGATTTTCGTGAATACCTGTGATTTTTGATTAATTACTTAAGTACCTAATCTTATTGATTCCTTCTATTTCGCACCTATTTATGAAAATAAATATTTACATTTAGTTTGACGGATGGTACCTATCTTTACACGATTGACCAAAAAAAGGAGTGTTATGTTTTCAGGGTTCATGTATGTTTGTGAGTTTCTTTATTCCACCATAACTTCTAAACGGCTTAACCGATATTGATGTATGTGGTATCGTTAGAAGCGTTGCGTTATCCCGGGTAACACAGGCTGGTGAAAATTTAAAAATATTTCAGAATCAGAATTAATTTATTTCTCTAGTTTTAAAATAGCATGACACATAAACAAATCTCATTGTCCAAAAAAAGGTACGTGTTTCATTTTTTTCCGCAGATTGGGAGCTTTTGAAACCTATTCTGGTTGTTTCCTCGTATTACTCGTGTTTATACAAATCTAGGTGAGGATAACGATGAAGCAATGGGGATCAGCCCCAGCGGCTAGCCGCTTGTTACATAATGAGTGACGGTACGGTACGCCTACGCTGTCGGAAGGGGGCCAGTCCAGGAGCTGCGTTGGATCGCATCGCGCAGCACGATGCCAAGGGGCCGTATTACGAAGTATTAATGCCATCATGATTCCAGTGCGAAAACAGGATAGTGCTATCGGTCATGTATAGCTCCGTCTCTCTTTTACGCTGGAATCAGGACGGCATTAAACCGTCATAATACGTCACCAGGCCCGCATTTCTGTTGTGATTAAGTTGTCTCATGTGTAGTTTTGAGTCACTTATTGCGTTTTCACCGAGTATCAGCGTCTCAAACTCGTCAACGAGGTCTCCCTGTCTCGGTATCGGTATTTAGATGGCTTTGATATTGATCTGGTCATTGGTAGTGTGATTGGTGTAGAGTTTGATGCTTCATCCCTCGATGCGTCTGTCTATCAGCGGTGTTTGAACCCATCTTAGGCCTCGTTTAGTGTACATTACGGTGCCTAGATGTCGCTCTTTTCATTCATGAATTTTATAGTAGCCAGGGATGTTGTACTATTGAAAAGGGCAGGACAGAGGCCATGCGTTTCTTGACTGGAGAGCGCCTTCAGAGGGAAAGGTAAAAGTGGAATAGTATAAAATGGCTTATCATAGATGAGATTTCTATGGTTCCCTACACAACCTTAAGAAACATTCACCTTCGGCTACAACAAATGAAAGTAAGCGAGGCTTATTTTGGCGGTGTCAACGTTTTGCTGTTTGGGGACCTGATGCAGCTTCCACCAGTAGCTAAATCTACCGGCGGGGCATACTGCTTCAAACAACCGCCACATTTAAGTCCTGAAGTGGACTTATGGGCGTTGTTTAGCTTCTGCGAACTGTCACAAAATCAGACGACACCACATTTGTGGATATTTTGAATAACAATAATATGTCGCTTAGGTAAGGTGTAATTAAAGTGAAGAATCTTCCGATGTTGCCTGGTGGGAAGCGAGTGACAATATTCTTATAGTAACAACAAATTATGCTTCAACCATATTGGGAACTACACCCTAACTATTTTTAGCTGAAAAGTGCACCCGCAGAAAATTTGGTTAAGGCAAAAGCTAAAAGGCCGTACGTATATCACTACATAGTATAAAACAAAGTCGCTTCCCGCTGTCTGTCCCTATGTATGCTTAAATCTTTAAAACTACGCAACGGATTTTGATGCGGTTTTTTTTAATAGATAGAGTAATTCAAGAGGAAGGTTTATATGTATAATACATGTATAATATAGTAGAGAAACACTGATCATTTTAGAGGTTTCTAATGGGGTGTCGTAAATAAACACATTTTTTGCGCTTACATTGCAAACGCTGGCTTAACCCTACGAGATAGATCAAAATAATGTACTACAGTATTGTAAACCTTAAAAAGTTCTACAAAAAAGTACGCGATGGCATATGTCTATCTCTTAGGGATAACCCAAAATAACCATTTTTTATCCTATACTTTTTAAGAGAAATAATGACTCTAAAATTATCAGTGTTTCTCTACTATATTATGCATGTATTATATGCATATAAACCTTCCTCTTGAATCACTCTATCTATTAAAAAAAACCGCATCAAAATCCGTTGCTTATTTTTAAAGTTCTAAGCATACATAGAGACAGACAGACAGCGGGAAGCGACTTTGTTTTATACTACGTAGTGATAGTGATCAGCATTGCACCCGTGCGAAGCCGGGCGGGTCGCTAGTATATGATATATTAGCTTCCACCCGCGAGAAATGAGTCTTACTCAAATACCTTTAAAACCCTTTTTCTTATTCACGATAAATTGAAGTTGGATTTATAACTAAATCTCTCTCTACCTCAAATTTAATGTGTTAATACATGCCATAATAGAAATCAATCAATCAATCAACTCAGCCTATCGCAGTCCACTGCTGGACATAGGCCTCTCCCAGACTGCGCCACAACACCCTGTCCTCCGCCGATAATAAAAATAAATAATAATTCGATATAATAATATTATAATATAATTTAGAATTTCGATAATAGAAATAATTGATATATAATTAATTAACATATAGGAAATGTAATATACTCGAGTAAATATAAAAAAATATACCTATATACATACTAATATTATAAATGCGAAAAAAACTCACCCTCATGTTACTTTTTTGCGCCTGCTCAACAGATTTCGTTAAAACAAGGATAGGAGATAGACTGAAAATAGCTACCTGAAGTAAAACCTTTAACCGCGGGAAATAGGTACCTTATTTTCACGGAAAAATGTGAGTGAAACCGTGAGTCGTCAATCTGGTAAAATGTGGAAAAAGTAGCAAGTATATTCATGGGCCAGGCAGGACAGGCCCCGGAAGGGGGGGTTGGGGGGGTATGCGCATATTCATAGTTAGCCTAGCGCCGTCAGAACTCTAAATCAGGCACTGCATCAACTCTTTAGTCACATTTGTTTGAGCGGAATAAAGTAAATTAATGTAAGTACACATTATTGAGATACTAAGCCAAAACTAATACTCGCTTTTCTTAGAAAACAGTAACATTAGATGCACACTTGTATATTTTATTTACTTTGACGCTGCGTTTGATAGTACACAGTAGTCTCTGATAAAGTTTTAACTATCTTTGTTTATCGCTTTGTTATTATTCATGATAATTCTGTTTATCTAATGTCTCACAATGTATTCGGTACGTATAACGCACAAATACGAATGCATTTCCTTGGAAATGATGCTACTTACGTCTTTGTGGTAACAATTGTAGACCGTCTACGCACGACGCTCCAAACAAATGTTACAAATCATTTAATATTGGTGACATATACTTAATAATAATTAGAATATTATTTTCCAGGCGACTAACAACTTAAAAGGGCGACTATCTATTAGCTACTAAAAATAATGACATGGCGACTAATATTAACAGTGGGATAACAAACTGTATTATAGGCAACTATAGGCATCTCTGAAGACTCATTCCCAGAAAAACACAAGATTGAACTTGAGAACTTAGGATGCAAGAGCGAGCGAAGCGAGCTCGTGACTTGGGGCACCCCGACACGGATAGGTTAGGTTCGAAGGGGATGACGGGGGCTCAAGTGAGCGAGCGGAGCGAGCGAACGAGCCCCCGTCATCCGCTTCGTGTTAGGTTCCTTTAAACCCTGCAGACAGAAATAGGGGACAGAAATAGTCGACGGAGCCCCGCTTCGCGGGGCTCCGTCAACTACGCCTTATTATTGTTAAAGATAATAATTAGTGTACTTGATATACAACCTCGTTGTTTAATTTAAGAATGCCCATTTTCTACTTTTCATCCGCCGTCAGTAGCTGCCAACCTACTATTTTTGCTACCGTCTTTAATTATTTTTTAATCCCAAATTCAGATTAATCTGTCGCCGCGTTAAATATATGCCATAATAATTGTTGACAGCATAAAACATAAGGGCATAAAATAAACATGATACCGTTTAATGACGTGTAGAGCGAGAAGTAATAATCATTGGCGCCGATTCTCTTGTTCACAACCTTAACTAAATTTAAGTTCAGTGAATCTTTTTTTTTTCTATTTCATTAAGAAAAGAAGAAGATAAATATTATTTTAGTCCTGTCAAATTAGTTAGCGCCTAACGTAAATTGACGTATTTTTAGTAGCCAATTTTTTAATCACGTCTAAACTTGTCTATGGAGTATCTTAATTTGACAAGACTAAACTTCGAAAAATATTTATCTTCTGTCCTTTTCTTAATTAAATAAAAATAAAAAAATGCACTGAACTTAAATATAGTTTAGTTTGTCAATAACAGAATCGGCACCGCTGTTTCAGTTTGTTGACGCCATGACGGACGCTTCAGTAATATTGTAAGCTATGGTAAACATTTTTCTTTACACTATCTCGGTTTCCGAATTAAAGACTACAGATAAACAATTGTAGGTCCATAATTGCAGTAATTTCCGTAGATGGCTAAACATTTAAATAAACTCTAGTAGCGGGACATAAAACGTAACTAGCAGCAGTAACTGATATGTGGCAACCATTTAAAATACATAATTCAGCAAATTCTTACAACTTTATGGTTAGCAGGTGAATGACGTCACCTAACATTTAGTATTTATTATCAAGTCTAGAGAAACAATTGCAGCGTTTCTGCTCGCTAATTCGTAAAATAAGATGACATTCACTTAATTTGCTAAGTATTCAAGTAAAACTACTTAAAGCTTGTTATATCTATTTACTTTAAGTCTCTGTATGGTAGGTGCTACTGTTATCTTTTATCAGAACAAAATTTATATTAGTTGCGTAAATTCTTAGCTGAAGTGTGCTCAGATTAACATATAAGTGCCGCTGAACAAATTTGATGAAGATTAGGTAGTTAGGTACGTTAGCTAAAGTAAATAAATAAACAAGGGGATTTAAGAGGAAAAGGGTCTGACCTACTTTGTATTGTAAATTAATTCGTACCTACCTACCTTGCCTACCTTAACGTAAATCACTAAGACGTTGTGACTTAGACTTGCATGATTTCAGTTTACGTAAGCCAGGATTAAGAATTAGAAGCTGAATTGAATAAATTATATTTTTGCTCTGATTTCTCTCATTTTTACTAATTTAAGCATGAATGTAGACAGTGTATGACACACCTACCTAATTTGGTAATAAAGTACTTTCAATCTAAGCAAAAGAATGTAAAACATATTTAATGTACACGTAGCGTGCGGCTTAGCCGTAATCTAAGAGTAAATCTTGTTGATATCTCTCAGAATTGGTTCATAATGTTATCAGGCACCACAAATATTAGCAGTGTTGTCGTTACCCGCTCCCACTACGACCTTGCCGCACCATGAGTCCATATATTAAACTGATACTGCAACGTCTTTCAGTAAACAATTAGGTATTGTTATTGAAAAGAGAGTTTGTTTAACGCGCAATCAATGTCACAGCGTTTAGACGTGATCGAGCATAGATAAAATTAATAATGAACTACATCACGCCAGTAAGGTTACGTTAGTACTTTGTTTCAACTGAAATAAAAACACACGTTCAGACACCTACAAACATTCAACGTGTTGTTGTTTGTGGAAACGTTGCATCATATCAGTTTAAAAAGTAACAACAATTGTGTTAATTTGATTTAATGTTTTTGTCAGTAGGTAGGCACCTACGTAGGTAGGTTCCATCGTCTCTTACATAACACCAATTTTCTTGCTAAAAGAGTGGCGTTCGGGTGTTTGAAAACTTTGGACTTATTTAAGGAAACCAGAGGTAGCAAGACTTTCATTAAGAGCAGATTTTGGTAATCTTTGTAAAATGATGTACCATCGAGAAAAAAGAGACCAAAACAATGCAAACACTACTTGAACTGGACTTTTTGCTAGAAGTCGATATAATTTTTGGATGCAAGATACCTACTTACATTGTATGCATGATTGGAGCAGAACTAAAATAGATATAATACAATGCTCGGTAGACAGTGCAGAAAGAGAGAAACGTCAGATGTCGGTTTTAAATTATGACGTTCTTTTGTTAACATGACAAACGGTAGACGAACTATGAATTTCGCTGAGATCGGTAGCTATTTTAACAATGACAATCTATTATGGCCTTCATTACGATTTAATGCTTCCTTATTGTTCATTTAAATAGTATAATTATGTTGTACATTTCTTTAACTGTACCACTTATTATGGTGGGATTTTTGGCTTCAGTATTTTAAATTTTCTAATATATAAAGAGCTAGAGCTAAATAATTTTACCATAACAAAAAGCATATTGTAAGGCTCAATAGACAATTGGCCACAACATTCGAGCATGTGATAGACGTTCTATCATTTGTAAGAAATTCCTTACTTTTATTGTAGTTATGATCTACTTTTGCGTACGACGGCCTCGTATGAGACCATTCAATAAACACCGTTTAATCCTAACGCGTGACTGTACAAGATTATCACAGCACTTTCAATATTTCTTTTCGTTAAGTAGGAATTCTAGATTTTCTTGATCTGAAATTTTCGTTTCTGTAATTCCATTAATAAGATTGACAGCTGCCGTACGATTCTGTAACCATCTCACCGTGAAAGCTTGGGTGAAGTGAGCTGTCATTCGCTAGGGATTAACACTATTAAGTGCTCGCTCCACTTGTGATTTCACGGTGAGATTTTTACAGAATCGACCGGCAGCATTCAATTCTGCCGGTCAATTCTGTAAAAACCTCACCGTGAAATCATAAGTGAAGTCAGCATTTAATAGTGTTAATCCCTAGCCTTAGGGAATGACAGAGCTCACTTCCCGCTCACTTCACCTAAGTTCTCACGGTGAAATTTTTACAGAATAGCACTGCTGTAATATAATTCGAACCGACCACTGAGCTCACTTGGCTATGGTGATGGTGACGAACGTCAGTTTCTATGTTTGTTTTAATTACCTGCCGCTATCCTGTTCTCATGAATAACGTGACACGTAGACAGTGTAGCTAATTTTAAACGAGTAGATATTAATTATTGGTGAGGTGTCGCACATTAGCACTAATAGGCGCTTTCAGCCGCGGCCTTTACAGCACGTATTATCAATACGCCAGGAATTGGGATAAGGAAAACCATTCTCTAGCTTAAAAATCAATGATACAATTTTTGCGTGTTGCCCTCGAGTAAGGCCACTAATAGCGCGTGATTTAACAGTCTGCACAAGTGGACGTATCGCTACGTGATGAGAAGACGAATGATCTATTGTTGTCAAACTGCCGTACTCATAAACAGATTGTTGTTTTTCAGACCAAACGTAGCTGATTGTCCAGGGCTCACCGACGGCGACAACTACACGCAGTCTGAGTTCCTCTCGCGCCTGGCCCACCAGTGCCGCTATGACCGGCTGCTGCTGCCTACCTACACGTCCGGAGACGTAGTGTATGTGCATGCTAGCGCCTATGTGTACTTCATACAGCCCGCTGAAGCCCACGATCTGGTGAGAAACTTCTATTCTTGTACATTTTCAAACACCTACGAGTATATAATTAGGTATCAAATAGCAAAGATATACTTAGGTACGTTTTCGTTCCTAGTCGGTCTACTCGGAGAGATTTACTCGTTTACATATCAATATTAGGTACCTACTTACTTACTGAGTAAAAGGTGGTTGGTGCGTTTTTGTTGTTTAAACCACTTCCAAAAAGGAGGAGGTTATATGTTCGACTATTTGTGTTTTTTTTTTTAAATATTTTCACCGATTTCTCCGTCATTTGTGTGTGTGTGAAAGGGTATGCTCTCGAGGTGGTCCCATTGTCACCAAGTCGGAATCTGATAAGGGAATCCCATGGAAATCGAGGGGAACCCTCAAATTTTATAGGCACACCTTTAGCGATTGGGTTATTTTTTATAGTAACTCGTGCATTTGCTCTCGGAAAGCACCATTTGGTGAAGTGGAACTGAAGATGAAGACCACAGATGGTCATCGGAACTACTCAATAATAAGTATTTCACGGGTTGTGATTCGATTAGGTACTTTAATGTGGTTGCTAAGCAATTTATGCTCGGCACAATGCGTATGGTGAAGTGGAGCTGATGGTGACTCCTCAATCAGATGCAGTTCTCCTGATTCTTACTAGGAGAACTCCTCAACAATTAACTTCCCTGCATCGGGAAAAGCAATATTTTGTAAAAGGTGATGAGCAGTTGATATTAGGCTATTGTAACTTAGATAAATTACAAACTGACCCCCACTAAAAATTGAAAATAAAAAACTTTTTTTACAAAAATAAAAACAATCACCGTCCAAAAAAAAACTCCACAAAGTGAAAAATAACTTTAATTTCGGAAGTCGGTGGCAAAAAACTAAAATACAGATCCAAAGACACCGACTTCCAAAATTAAGGTTATTAAGTGTTAAGGTCCAAAATTGTGTTTTTGGAAGTCGGTTTTTCTTTTGTAATAAAATTTTTATATAACATTTTATTTACTTTGATAACATTTTTACTTGATTTCAGAACTTCAAACTCCACTTCCTCCTCCAACTGCGATGGACTGATCCACGGTTAGCTTATCGATTATTTTCGCCAGAAAGGTCAAAGATTATTGGTGAGAATGATCTGAGAGAAAGAATATGGGTGCCACATCTATACATGTCAAACGAACAGTCGTCAAGCTTGATGGGTACTGACAGCAAAGATGTGCTGATATCGATAGCACCAAACGGTGAGGTGCTCTTCAGTCGACGTATGCAAGCTGTACTTTACTGCTGGATGAATCTACAAAAGTTCCCATTTGATGATCAAACCTGCTCAATGAACTTGGAAAGCTGTAAGTAATATCTCATTCGATCTCTAATCTAACTACACATAGGTACCTATCATGTTTATTTGTAAAGCACATTTACTTAAAGCTGTTTACGTATAGGTAATATCTTAAGGCTGTGAACTTACATGTGAACGTGAATCATAAATCTGTAAAATGTTTTTCCTGCAGCGGATATCTAATAACATTTTTCCTTCTAAATTATTCTTAGGGAAATACAACGCGTCTATCTTACGACTAATGTGGGAAAAGGACAGCCCAGTTCGGTTATCATCGGAGCTGCATCTCACAGAATACTCACTTCTGGACTTTTGGACGAATGAGTCAGTTGTACGTGGGGATATTGTCAATATGCGTCTCGGCGAAGGTAGATGTAATGTCGTTTTTCTGTCTGTGACGTCACTATAATTTAATTACACTTTACTCCAGCCACAATTAATCATTTTTGTATTTTTTTTTGCAGCTGGAAATTACAGCGCCCTCAAGTTCACCTTCAAACTAGGTCGCGAAGTGGGATACTATCTAATGGATTATTTCATTCCTTCGATGATGATCGTCGCCATGTCATGGGTAACATTTTGGCTGCAAGCAGACGCTTCAGCTCCTAGGATAACTTTAGGTACGTCCTGAAAAATTGTGTATAAAAACGAAATACAATAATAAATATTTATTAATATAATTTTGATTATTGGTATGGATCTGAAACAGGTTTAGTTTAACATCTTGTCTCATTCCAGGTACCAGCACTATGTTATCGTTTATCACACTGGCGTCCTCTCAGGCGAAGACATTACCGAAGGTGTCTTACATCAAAGCTAGTGAGATATGGTTCCTGGGCTGCATCGGGTTTATCTTCTCTGCATTAGTCGAATTCGCTTTCGTGAACACGATTTGGCGTAGAAAGTACGTTGTACTTCTAATGATCTACCGTAAATAGTTATTAGTTGTAATGTATGTATTAATAAGAGGACGTTTTTTTTTTATTTTAAAGGAAAGCGGTGAGCTTAAAGAAGGTGAACAGTAAATATATACTGAAGAGTACGTTGACACCGCGGCTTGCTCGCAAAGAGTTACAGAAGGAGATGCAGGAGTCATCGCCGCAGCTGAGCAAGTCGCGCTCGTGCTCATCTCTCAACCAGGAGACCAGCACCGACCCCGCGGGGCCAGGATACAACAACTACTTGACCGTACACGTACGTTATTGTTTACATTTGAACCACTGCAGGGATTCACATATGCTTTTCCTAACTTCCATCCAATCACATGATTAAAACTGCTAAGACCGATTACGATGTACCTGTTTCCATATTCACAATGCTGGGCATTACCGTTACACTCAACATTAATTAGTGTAAGTACTGATTTCATTATAGATCCAGTAGAATTCTATTATAACGTCAACGCTATTATCCTGGAACTAAACGTATGATACGTGACGTTTAGTTACAGGATAATAGCGCGTTGACTAAATCCATCGTACATCGCAAATAACGAACGTGATCTATTTCCGTGGGCCATAGAATAATAAAACTTGTGACATGCCCGTGACAAACAAGTATACTACAACCTGTCTACAACGTAAAATTTGCATTATCGTAATTATACTATAGTGGTGTGACAAGGTAAATTAGAATGAATTGTTATCAACGGTAGTTTACAAATAATAGATAGGTACATATTGGTTCAGCACGTGCATCATCATTCAATTCAACAGCACTTACATAAGGATACATGATTCTATTGAATAAAATCAGTCAACCTGTGAGCATATGACATTTCCATGGCTAAAAATCTGCATCAGTATGCGGAAGCGGGAACATTCTTTCTAAATTGTAGATATTGCACACCTGTGTGGTTAAATTGTGAAGCCAAGCCATCTTTATACTGGCATTCCTTTACGCTGTCATAGGTCAATATAAGACCATCATTATTAGGTATGTAACAAGGAGATGAAACGCATGTTTTTAAATGTCAGCCCTATTTGATGTTACAGAGCTTCCCATCGGCGATGAACCTGCCGACGATCACGACGCAAAGCTTCGACGAGCTCATCGGGCAGGGAGGCAAGCAGCCGCGCGGCGGCAGCGAGGGCTCCGACGAGCCGCCCAAGCACAACTGGACCACCATGACACCGCAGGAGATCGCTACGTGGATCGACAAACGTTCCCGCATACTGTTCCCGCTTATGTTTATCGTATTCAACATTTTTTACTGGACATTCGTCTATTGTCTATAACAGCTCAAATGCACTATGTGC
The DNA here is from genome assembly GCA_949629135.1 of Eremobia ochroleuca. Lineage (NCBI taxonomy): Eukaryota > Metazoa > Arthropoda > Insecta > Lepidoptera > Noctuidae > Eremobia > Eremobia ochroleuca. Next base: position 12,001,434 of record OX451391.1, on the reverse strand, counting down.
AACAGTGTTTCCATACATCAGAACTTCGATCGACTATAATTATTTACATCAAAATAAAGTGAGCTAATACGAAGTATGTCACAGACTAAGCCTAAGTAGGTTATGATGTTTCATCCGGATCACGCCACTCCCCGAAGGAAACAAAACACGTTTTGCAGTTGTAAATGTAAAACATTTAATACTTAATTCTAGTAGATAGATAGTTACTTAGGTAACTTTAGTGGCCATAATATTATTTGATGATCAAATTAAGAATAGCTTTCGTCTTTTGCCAAATCGCGGACCTTGCCTATTACTTCATATTCTATTTACGCGAGGTTATATCTGGTAGGTTGTATATTTTTAAAACCTTTTGGGTAGCACCATATAGTAGCACCCACGGTTGTGATATCTTGAAAGTATTTGGATAAAAATTGGCAAAGGAATATTTATTTTGCAAATAAGTATTTATTATATATTTTATAAGTACTTACATTTCGCGACCCTAATTCATTTTGTTCTGATAGGACACTTTTTGTGACCAAGTTTAGAGAGTGTAACAGCAGTATTGCGATAGTTGGTATTTTCGAAACTAAGGGACCAATTAGGTAACTAAGTACATACTTTAGATATCTAGTTTTGATTTGCTATACGCGCATATCACAAGATTTGATTTCGATTCGCATTTATGTTACAAGTATATCAAATGAGATTAGTCGATTTTAGTCAAACGAAATATTGTAAGAGAATAGGTAATTAATGTAAGTTGTAATCTACCTTAGTTAAGACGTGTTCGTCAACATCGAGGTCATGATCAAAATAAATGATACTATTGTTAGTCTTATTACGGTACGGATACATTTAACTGTCTGTATTTGAATAAAAATATTAATATGACTGTGAGTACCCATTTAAATTAAATTATTTGTAATTTATTATTATTTAAAGGTAGAATTGTTACTAGATTAGAATTGTTAGAATACATCACAATGTACATATGCATATAGATTATGTTTTGTTTTACTTAATTTTCTAACTAATTAAGTGCCTTCATGAGATTATTTAGTTGGAGTAAGAAAACTTGTCTAATATTAGATAAGTACTGTTTGTAATCTCAATAATATAAACTCGAATCATCATAATTGTGTTTATTGCTTGCTTGAATTATGTATAATGTTTATTTTCCCTTACGAGGTAAAGGCAGATGGTTATTCACTTCGTTATTATTCATGCGTCGTATCGTCTGTTGCTATTCTCAGGACATCACCCTCAACAAGATGTTATACGCACGTGGATGTATTTGTCCTTTATAACTATAAGTTATAACAAGCTTATTTATAATACTTACATCCATGCTAGGACTGGCATGTTTAAGCAACACTTCTGTTCTGTCAACCTCTACAGCCCCACTGTTGGGCAAATGTCTCCCCTATAACTTTCCACTGTTCTTTGTGGGTGCCAGAAGAAGGGCGTCGTCGCCGAGATAGGCCACGGAAACGCTGGCGTGTTTACGACAGATTGGCCGGAGAAGGCAACACACAAATAACAACTATTTGATGTATTTTTTACGACTTTCCTAGAGCTACCTAGAGTCTTAGACCAAGCTAGAAGTACATATTACAGCGTTGAACAAATCACGGATTCTTGACAACAATTTTTCATTCTCTAAGCATGTCCTTTTAGTCTCTCCGCTATTGGCCGGCCAGAACACCTGTCTTTAATTATTATTATTGATTTATTATTTGCCAAGATCAGACTTTTCGCAAATTGTAACTAATAATAACTAACATTCTAAGGAAGGATAAAAATAAAAACAAAGATTTATGCCAGATAAGTGGCGATTATAGGTATTTAATTGATATTTTATGAAAACAAATTTACAATATCTTGCTTGACACGCAACGCAAGCCCAACGGAGCAAACTGACACAACAATCCACATCACTACAGTGACCTACGCAACATCAACCTGATTACTTACCACGTGTAAGATCATTTAAAAATATCTAGTTATGTTGTTGTGGTAACCACCTTCACATAAAGCCAAAATCAAGTGAGAGCCCAAACCCACGACCGACGACATTCTTACTATCAATAAATATTTTTAGAATAAAGAAACGAAGAACTCATTAGCCGTTTGGCATCTTACCATCGACTATTTGTCTAAGCCCAAAAAGTCAATTTTGGCTTTAGAAAAAATGCATACTGAATAGTGCCACAATATATTCTGGCAAGACAGGATCGTAAAGTGCGGGAGCACGCGAAGCTAGAGCCGTGTGAGCGGGGAGCAGAGTCAGGGCTCAGCCTCGTCGTCCGCGCGGTGCGCTGCCGTCACCAGGCTGTCGTCGCTCGCGTAGCGCTTCAGAGCCGACGCACTTCCTTGACTGAAACCAATAAATATTACATTACTTATATTAGGTACGATTCGCAACCGTATTATTACAACCTGCTGCAGTGAGTGCAGGAGTCAGGATAATAGAACTAAGGTTACTCGTAGAAGTGTCGAGTAACATTTAAATAATGCTTAAATATAGACTTCCTAAGAAAGCTTCCTCGCATCCTGCAATGCACAAACTAAATATGTTAGCATGCATAGCTCGAGAGTACCCATCCAAGTTAGTGCAAATACCTGACCGCTGATGGAGTTCCTTTTAGGCTGCTGAAACCTTCACTAATTCAGTGATGTGCAGTAGCTCTTTGAGTTGCAGTAGCGAGGAGTATTAGCGTACTGCTGTGCATACAAGTGTTCAGAACTCACCTATATCTGGTCCGGGGACGCGGCGTGGGTGCGAGGCGTGGCAGGCGGTAGTCGTAGGCGAGCGTGCCGCCCGAGCCCGAGCTGGAGCCGCGCCCCGACCCACTCGAACTCTCTGACCACATCAGCTCCGACATGCTGTAACGACACAACAATGTGTCATGTTCCGCCAGTGTTACATGGGTAATAAAGCGTCATAAAGTCACAACTTTCCAAGGCAGTCACTACAAAGGTGAGGTGAATTTCCCTACCAATTAAAGATTTAAATTGTGATCTGCTGATCGCGTCAAAAGGTGGCCTCGTTTCTATTCGTTGATGACGACGTCGCGGTCGATTGGAATAGTAGCCTAGCTCATTCATACAAAAAAACCGTATTTATTATTCCATGCGAGATGGGTAAGCTCACTCTTGTCAGTATGAACACTTTTTCGCGCGACCTAAGTACGATAACGGGGCATCTAACGATTTAAATCTTTGCTTCCAATACATTCTGCCTTCAAATAAACCATAACCAAACAGAAATCTTGCATGGTTAAGTAATATTTTGAGAACGTCAGCCAAAATATTCAGTTTGGATATGCGCTAACACCGGTCGAAAAAAAAACCAATAGTCTTGTAGTGTTATTTAAACATTTAGCTAAAAGTTATACTGAAAGATTCGTATTCGAACTATGTTAATCCTGTACATTCATCAGTTATGTATTTCTATGGACTAGCGTACCTGGTAGAGATAGGCGGCAGGCGGTGCGGCGGCGTGTAGATGTCGTTGCTCTCTGTGTAGGTGGACGCGTGGATCTCTTGCTGATACAACTCGTACAGCTGGGCCAGCTCGGGAGGCACGCCTACGCCTACGTCTGTGGAGCAATAACAACACCGGCAGACGGTTAAAAATTACAATCCACAATTCTTATAAATATGTGAATAAAGGTATTTTTCATAATTTTTTATGCTCTTTTTAATGGTTAAAGTCATTTTGGAAAAATTTTATTAGAAATATTTGAAAACTGCAAACGATCATTTTGGGGTACGAACTTTGAGGGTGATTTTCACGCCTTTAAAACGTTTGTTAGCAAAAAAGAAAAAATACGTATCTCATCATTTTTCATGTAGATTATTACCTATAGTAAAGCCGCAACTAAATCGGTGAGGGGACACCTCGCGAGGTTTCCTTGTAAGTAGATTTGCCCCTTTTGGCACTGGCCTGCGTATATGACAGTAGACTACTTCACTGTTGCAAAAATAGGGGGCTGCGCTCATACGCCTGCACTCGCGATGTGATGTCATATGCAAATGAACACTCGTCTTAAAATTCTTACTAATATCGATTGCATGGTGTAGCATTAAAATTCTCATGGTTATTAGCGATTGAAATCTGGAATCATTTTTTTTGTTAGATATACCACAAGTAAACCTGGGCTTGTGGCTAAATAATAACAGCCGCACGGGTCGATCGATCCGGTTAAGCTACGCTTGCCGCGGTTGGTCCGTGGATGGGTGACCATCTTCACATACCAAGACCCCTCCGTGCCTCGGAAAGCACGTTAAGCCGTTGGTCCCGGCTGTCATTCGTGGATCTTTGACAGTCGTTACGGGTAGTCAGAAGCACGAAAGTCTGACAACCAGTCTTACCAAGGGGTATCGTATTACCCAGTAACTGGGTTGTGGAGGTCAGATAGGCAGTCGCTCCATGTAAAATACTGGTATTCAGCTGCATCCGGTTAGACTGGAAACCGACCCCAACATAGTTGGGAAAAGGCTAGGGATATGATGAAATACCACAAGTAAACCGGGCGAAAAGATTTTTTCACGTCAAATATACCTTGAAGTGCGCGCCTCTGTCTAGTAATGATCTCATCGGAGAGTCTTCTCTGCGCGTCACGCCGCTGTAGTGCGAGGTCTCGTCTCCGCAGCTCGTGCGCCCTAGCAGCACGTTCTCCTTGCAGGGCCAGTTTGTCGGCCTCTAGTTCATGCACCCGGCACACTAAAGCTAGCACTTCGCGTTCCGGACCACTGCTGATGGTGGCTGGTAACTCCTGCAATTAATTATTGGAGTTTTCTTATTGTTTAGTTCGTCCTATACAATTCATGCTTCAACACATACTTGCCTGGTTCTTAATACGACGTTCATTTAAAACAGCCCTCTTATCATGTGTTTTGATAAGTCACATAGGATTTGTCCTTCACAAATGAAGCAAAATAGTTAACCCGTGGTACCGAACAAAAGGCCAAAGAAAGAGAGATGGGCCACAGAAAAGGTGGGATGATGATATCAGTTAGGTCGCTGGAACAACATGGGGCAGAATGGCCAGAAAGAGACAGGTGTGGAGAAGGTTAGAGAAGGCCTTTGCCGACTGGCAATACGAGACTGACGACTACACTTTATGTTTGTCCGACTAAAATTCTAATCTATACATATAAAAAATCTGTAGACGAGGCGTTTCTGTACATTGAAAATATTTCCAAAAAAAAAACAACGACAACAGATGCCATTTCATCAATTCTTGGAATTTTTGTCTGTTTGTCTGTTTCTCGGTTTGTCTGTTTGGATGTGAGAGAGGTTCCACGTAAAAAGTACCAAACCAATGTGGTTAATTTTTATACTCAAATATAGTATAGAATTCAGAGTAATTGATTCGTTTTCATCGCAATCGCTTCACGATATCAAAAGATACAAACAATTGAATGCATTCTATAACAACTTTTCATTACGATATCTATATGAGTGTCTGTATTATTTTAAAAAAAACGGTCAAGTGCGAGTCGGTTTGAACACCCGGGCCAAGAGTTCCGTACAAATCAAGGGATTTTTTTTTGTAATGTAACTACAAATTTACGGTTTTCGGATTTTTCCCTTCACTGGTGATGTGCTAAATGACATTGTTTCTTGCCAAATTTCATGATTCTAGGTCAACGGGACGTACCTACTCTATAGGTTTTGATTCCTGAACGTGTTTGATTTTTTCACTGCTTCAAGGGATTGCAACCCTGAGTATTTGATATTAATTTCCACTTGATAACTTTGATGCGTTCCTGAGAAAAAGGGTCATGACCGGCGCGGCGGACAGACAGACGGACAACAACGTCCGTTTCCGTCCAGGTCCGTTTTCCTTTTGAGGTATGGAACCCTATAAAGGTAATGATAATGATTATAATGTTATAAAAATCACTTTCCATTGATGGTTGATTAATGGAGTATTAACTATTTCTTTATAAATTCTTTGTTCAGAAAGTTTTATCATGGACACACTTAAGATTTAGTTTATACTAAATGAAATTTGAAAAAGCAAACTGAAACAGCACTGAAGACCGTATTTGAAAAACGATTTTCAAATTCTACGACGATTTGAATTTATAAATACACTCTTTAACAAAATTTATTTTGGCCAAATCGAAGTTAAGATATTTTATAGGCATATGGCTGTTTGGCCAGATAATCAGCCTCAATCAGGCCCTTCATTTTTATTTATTCTCAAAAATCAAATTGACACTTCGTCGCATTGAACCCTATTTGCTTTTCAATGAAGGCGTGGTAATTAAACATTCCTAAGCCACACATTATTGTTTTCCGACATTCACGCGAACGAAGTCGCGGGCACAGCTAATAAAATAATAAAATCATTAAAAATTGCGCTTCAATATGTAGGGTTACCTGTTCCAGCTGAGCGCCTCTTAGCCGGACCTGCTCCAGCTGCCTCTCGACCCGTTCCCGCTCGGTGCGCGCGGACTCCTGCTCGCGCTCGACGGCCGCAAGCTCGGACCACGCCTGTTCTACGGCCACCTCTGCTTCTGCACGCTCGCTGCTGCTTGACGATAGCCCAGTGCCACCCCTGGACACACGTATAGCCATGATCTCGCAAGCAAAAGCGTATAGAGTACTCCGAAATGTTAAAGAGGCAATTACCACTAAGCGGGGCCGCAGCGCAACGCATTTTTATGAGAAAGAGCAGTGCGGCCCGCCTGTAGTGTGAGTTAGTTCATAGAAAATGTACCAAAGTGATGACGGAGGATTTTCATAATGCATTGCGCTATGGCGCAGCCCGCCCCAATCTGCTTTAAGGCTCGTGCAGACTGGCCCGACTTGTCGCGCGACGTGGTGCGGGGCGAATCTGCGATATTATTGCGCCGCAACACCTTTCACACTAGAGCGACGCGAATCGCGGCCGCTACCGCGATATCGCCGCGTCGCCATACAAAAGGAACATTTGTATGCGCAACCATGTTGCAGCGTGACAGGTCGCCCCTGTATGGATTATCGCGCGCGTTTCCATAGAAATTTTTCTACGGATATATATCAGAATCACGTCACGCCGTCGCGTCGCGGCTGTCTGTATGAACCTTTACCTTTAAGAAAACGTCAAAAATAGTGCATTTAATTTTCACAATATACTATATATAAATACCTGTAACTCTGCTGCGTGCTCAATCTCGAGCCAGGAATATTGATAGGTTTGTAGAGGCGATTGAACCTCGCTTCCCAGTGTGAGATGGCCGCGTGTTGCCGCTCGGCGTCCAGCGCCAGACCCAGTAGGTGGCTGTCCAGTTCCATCAGCCGTCGTCGTAAGCGCATCTGTTGCTTGAATGTGGACACGATAGCTTCGCGTAGGGACTTAAGGTGCGCTGCGCTCTCCGCTGCATCCTCTTTGCTGACCTCTTCCTCGACCCTTGCGAACTCTTTTGGTTTACTGTTCAACATAAAATTATGTACAGACGCCAGCACATCAAACTACCCGAAACTGTAAAATTTTCACAATCAACTTTGAACCTTATGCTTTAGCGATAAAGTTGAAAATGTATTGAAGAAATTTGACAGAGTGTAGTAGCTTGATGTGCTGGCGTCTGTACCTATGAGCTCAGCAGGGTAATTGCGTAACACACTATCAGTAGCAATGGGTTTCATTTTGACAGTTCAAGAACATTCATCGCGTTATTTAGTTGCTTAGCAGGCACATTTTTCAAACATATGGAGCAATGGATTAGCAATATGCTTCAAAATGATTCAAATTGAGAGTAACAGTGTGTTACGCAATTAGGGTGCTGATTACATATCATCTTCTGATGCTATGATGGTAAATAAGGATTCAAATATGAAACGCGGGATATGATGAGGATACCTCCTCATCATATCCCGCGTTTCATACACCTAAACCACCTTCACACGCCACCTTCATACACCTACCAACTAAATATATTAAGTATAGGTACTTACTGCATGTAGGTACCTTTACTAGTATATCATCCAAATCAAAAATAGTGCTAACAGATAAACAAATCCACGCACACAAGTCTGTGGACTGTGTAAGCAATTCTTAATTCGGATTTGAATACCTAAGTACCTAAATTATACAGCAAAAACCTACATTGTTCTGTCGTCCTTCATCTTAAGTTTCAGTCGAGCGATTTCCTCGCGCAGCTCGCTGATGACTGTTCGATACTGCGACAGAGGCATCGGAGTTTCGACCAAATCTCGTTCCACCTGAAATATTATTTCGACGTCGTGAAACTAGACACAAACTGAATATGAAAAGTGTAATGACAAAGATGGATGACATGAAAAGATAAATCGGCAGCTTATAATGTTCAGTGCCTTGTCTTCTGAGCGTACCTACATACTTCGGTACGTATAAACAAAATACCTCATTTCAATAATACACATTATGAATTATGGAATATCTTCAATTTCACACAGAGAGAGAGAGAGGAATTATTCGACACATTAGGTCTGGACAAATTATAGGTTGGAATTATGAATAACATACTCTCAAACCCTAATAGTGAAGGAGCTTGTCTTTCGTTCAGACTTTTATCTTCTTAAGAATTTAATTAGTGAGTAATGTATTGCTTATAATTGGATAAATCGGACTGACGACAAAAGTCCAAAAAAAAATAATCAAAATAATAATACACAGTCACACACATGCATATTATAGGTACTTACCTTATTTGTGATAGAAGATGCCTTCTGTGCATAGTGTAACGTGGAGCGCGTGGTGTCCCGATACGCCGCGCCGGGCGCCACGTGCGCCACCATGGCCGTGCGGCAGCGCCCTCCGAGCACCTCGCGCAGCAGCCGCGTCAGCTTCGAGTCGCGGTAGTTCACATATCTGCTAGGCGGTACGTGGTTGTAGATTAAACTTGACGAAGCAAGAAATCCAAATTTTGCAAATTATTTAGGAGGTCCAGAAGTGAGCACATCATGCTGTTGAGCATGTCGTCCTGGGTTCGATCTCCGGATCGGGCATAGTGTTATTGGGTCTTTCCACTTCTCAGTAATAGGCTCACCCCATTATATAGGACTTAAAAATTACTGGCGTTTCGATGTACCTACAGGCTACTATAAGTACACCTCGGCTTAGCCCGTCGGGAATACGGGCGTGACGATGTTATCTGTCGAGTGCTACCTACGTCCTCTGTGTATTATCAAAAAGGTAGAAATTATAAAAATCCTTACAAATTCTATATCATTTTAAAACGCAAATCAAGTTCCTGCAAGCTCTGATATAGCAACTCTATAGCACTAGCCATGCAACCACCGAGTGAGAATTGAACTGTTTTAATAACAATAGGTATCTTGTCCCGTATCTAGTAAAACGCAAACAGAGGTAATGAAATCGGATATTAATATTATTTTAAGAGATACTTTCAACATGATCGTTACATGATATTGATTTGATCTATAAATTCGGATTAGGTTTTGTTATTGACTGCGCCGTCATTTCTCACTATGATAATCAAAAGAGCGCGGCTGTTTGCGACCACAGTGTTTAAAGGCGCCTTATCAATCAACGATATCCATCAGCCTCATCCATCTAGGATAAAATGTACACAAAATAATACTATTAGCTTACCTAGCTCCTCCAGAGAGAGCCATTATGCAGTTCCCAAGTGCCAGAAGTGATCGATTGATGTGCGCGCCCTCTAGGCGTCGCGAGCGCAACCCGGCCCGCTCCGAGCCCGCCAGGTCGATGAGGAACAGACGACCGCGCTGGGTGCCTTTCTCCATTTGCTGGCTAACCGTGACACTGTAACACAGATGGGGCTCAGAAGTACCTTATGTAGGACTTAAACCGTTCACAAAATACATATAATAACAACTTTTTTTCCAGACGGTACCATCTCCGGTAATCCAACCAAATGGCAACTACATGACAACAACCAAATTCCATAATTTGATTAAGAAGAGAAATTTATTCCATATTAATATTATTTTAGCCAAAATCAGGTACTGCCTGTAATGTCGGGATATATATAGACCGAAACAGAAGATTTTTACGAGATAAATATCATGAATAATGGAGCTCTGATGTATTCTGTCTACATAAATCTGCTGTTCGAAATACCTGAGAAGAGCGTGTCCCCTAGAAGAATGTTGGTTAGCATGCGTGGGCTCGGCGGTGCGGGAGCGGTCGCCCCTCGCGAGCAGCTCAGCGACGTGCGCGGCGCTGTTGGCTCTCAGCTCGCTCAGGCCGGCCACCACGGGGGCCCCGCTGCCGCCCTCGTCGCGCAGCTCTAGTGGTCCGGCGCTGGGGTTCAGGAGGTCGCGGATAACCTCGTTGTATATCTCGATGTATGACATTTTTACCTGTTCAAAAAAAATATTAAGGTTAGCTTGAAGTTCCCTTTACGATAAATATTAGGTGAATCAAATATAAACAGGACTTTTTTTTATTACTGGTCGCTGAGTGAAGTGAAGCGCTTGGTGCTGTTGTATGTGTTAGGGGGGATCATCTAGGGGAGGGGGGTATACTGCTCCGGCTCACTTTAGTTTATTGCGCGCCAGTAGCATCATGTATGAGCAGGTGGTATATAAGTCTGTTGAGCAACGACTTATCATAATTTTTTTAACACGGGAGGGCATAAAACCTTCCGAAATTTTGCATCCATTGACTCTACAGTTCGATAAGAATACGCTTTCAAGAATTCAAGTGTAGGAATGGCACAAAAAAAAATTCAAGTGGAGGACGCCGTTTTATTTATTTATTTAAACTTCTCGCACAAAAGGTACAAAGGCGGACTTAATGCCTTAGGCATTCTCTTCACCCGCCGTTTTCACACTGACCAGATAGTGGAATCATTTGTGTGCAATTGGCTAAAGGCACGACCGACTACATTCTTCGATACTGGCATCAAGAAACATCCCCTGCGCTGGGAAAAATGTGTTAATAGAAGGGGAGATTATGTAGAAAAATAAAATATATTCCTTTTTTTTACGAGTATAATAATACGTGCGTATTTTTTTTTACTTAAGTCCGGTTTATATTTTATCCACCCACGTATAATTACAACGTGTTGGAAATGTAGGTACAGGTTGGTTTCCAAATGTAGAGGTATCCACTACCAATAATATAAAGATCAAGAGAGATCAAGATTGTTTATGGTTTATTGAAATAATTGATTTTCTTAAATATTTACAAAATAGGGCCTTACACTAGAAACGAGCACATGGGGCGTCATCAGTTTAAGTGCGAAATGCACTCTTTCCTGCTTAAGCGTATTGTTGACACATGATGCGACTTAAAACCCACTCTTATTTACAAACTCACCAGTTTAACAAAGCTAAGCCCCGCGAAGTGGTTAGTAATCATCGCAGCTACTGTATAGTTAATTGGAACCCATCATGCCATCATGTCAATTACCGCTGCTATCAAAATTACCGGTGCCTAATTGATAAAACCAGGCCAGTTGAACAAGTCAGTACAGTCAATGGATAAGAGTATTATTATTATTTTACTAATGTACCTACGTTAGGTACTTATATGTATAATAAAAGGGTAGGTTACTACAAAGGTATGTACACTAATGTACAGCCATTCAGTCAACAATAAAACCAGGTAAATGATGACTACAAAAGTTTTTTGTCTTAAAATTATCGAAAACTAGTCATTATGATAATTGTGCATTTCAGTATTGGGTCATTATTGTTTCATTGAAATAGTAATGTCTCGACGCTGAACTGTTTGCTTCTCGCACATGACAAACATCGAGGACCATTAGGGGATCGTTAGTCTACATTCCGTGTACTTACGCCACCCACCCCTATTGATTGCAGGCTTCGATGTAAACCAAACATCCATTTCGTTCTCTATGAATATCAAATATCTACGAAATGTATACAACTAAGTACACAGTAGACATAGCAAATAACATTTCCGAACATCATCGACGATAAGATCGATGGAAAATTGATCGAATGTCCAATTCATAAAATTGATAATTTCAAAATGCGATGTTCTTTTGAATATTATATTCCATTTCATTTATTTATTAGGTCATCTCACTTCCAGTGTCATATTTTTTATTTCCAATATTTATGTATTGCGCAATGGTATGCAATAGTTAATACATGTGTTGTCTTGTACAATCATGTTAGTTTAATTTGGTGTGTTGTATTGTCAAGACGTGCATTGATTTAAAATGGAAGATTAAAAAAAATCTATTAATGTAGTGGAGCAACGTATATTTCTAAAGTTTTGTGCTTTACTCAACTCCTCTCGAGGAGTTGCGCACGACTTACTGGTAAAGTGCGTTGGTCGTAACGTCTTAAATAAAAGAACCGTACAGCGATGGCTTGAAATGTACAAACAAGGAAGAACCACAGCTGAAGATGAGCCGCGAGCACCTCGATCATTATTATCGACTAGATTAGAAGCAAGGGACAAAATCAAGGAAGCCCTTCGTCAGTCACGTAGGGTCAGTGTCAGTGATCTCTGCACTCAACTTAACATTCCTCATTCCACTATACATAGAGTACTCACGGAGGATTTATGTCTGGTCAATAAAAGTGCAGTGTGGGTGCCCCACACTCTGAACACGGATCAGAAGGAGTTTCGTTATGAAACTGCGCGTAGCCATTTATCGTGGTATCGCCGTAAGAAAAATATACTTAATAGATTCATATGCCTTGATGAAACTTGGGTCGAATTTTATACTCCTCGTCAAAGGCATCAGTCACGATGTTGGGTGGAAAGGGCACTTCAGCTGAACATGTACCACGTGCAGAGCTACAAGAACGAAAAATACTACTAATAGTAGCTATGGATGTCAGAGGCATTGCTTTTTGGAGAACTTATGATGAAAATACAACTATGACTGGAAAGCGACATAAGTCATTTTTAGAAGAAAATATTCCTATTTGGGCAGACGAACATCATATAACGAGTCCTATAATTTTACATGATAACGTCAGACCGCACAAATCAAAAATAGTTCAGAATTTAATTGAAGATAAAGGATGGATTGAAATTATTCAGCCGCCATATTCCCCGGATATGAATCCTTGTGATTTCAATTGTTTTGGCCATGTGAAGAGGAAATTGTGGGGTACTCGATACAATAGCAAAAAGGAGTTAGATATTAAACTAAAGAGCATTATTGATGAATTAAATGAAAGTGGTACTTTGAATGGTGTTCAAGATTTGCCAGCAGTCTGGAAGCGAGTGATTAATAGTGGTGGAGATTATTGATTAGTGTCACAAGGTTATATAGTATAGTAGTCAGTTTTTGTAAAATAATAATATTAAAAAAATATGACACTGGAAGTGGGATGACCTAATATTTGCAAACATGGGTAAGAAATACATAGATGTTTTTTTTTTTCTTATAAGAGAGTCCTCCATATTTTACCAATACGTGGGTATGCAAATAGTGTTATACCATTGAAAACTATCAGTAATGTCAACTAAATTCAATAAATCACAATTCTAAAACACAATAAAATAAATTTACAATAAATCAATAATAACTAAATTAAACAGTAGCATATACATAATTATAAATTAAATTCAGAATAATCAATATTAAATAGGTTCAAAAAAAATAATAAATACCAAATGATTTCTCCTAACATAATAAATTAGATGTAGCATCTTTCATTTAAATATTCTCGGTAAAGCAGTATATTGCCGGTAAAGCAGTTAAATTTGGGGTAATTTCACATTATAAACTACTTTTTATTAGAATTTAAGACGAAACTGCGTGCACTGTTATAGTTAAAAGTCAATAGTCAAAGCATTTATTTCAAATAGGCAGTTGCGAGTAAAGGGCACTTTTGAACGCTTTTGGGCGCTTTCTTAATAACTTTTCATTAAAAAAAACTACGCACAATGTAGGGTTTCGTAGTTGGGATTTATTTAACCCAAGATCTACCTTAACTTTGTAGTTGAAAAAATGTCCTCCCAATCGCAAAAATATATTTTATTATGTTGTGATAAAACTAATAATTAACGATTTTCGGAATTTTTCCTTTACTTGTGCTGTGAGACCTTGCTTTTTCCAAATTCTTGGTCAACGGGAACTCGGGAAGTACCCTATAGCATAAGCATTGCATAATCAGCCTATAATCTTCCCACTATTGGGGCACAGGCCACCTCCCTGGGAGAGGAATGGTCTGTAATCTACCACGCGGGCCCATTGCGGGTTGGTAGATGTCACATGTCTTTGAATATTTTGGTTGTAGGACATGCCGGTTTCCTCACAATGTTTTCCTTCACCGTTTTGAGAGCAGAGGTGATGAAATAATTTACACGAAGTAAAGTGCCTGTTTGAGTTCAAACCTACAACTCGTAAATCACGGCCGATATCACTGTGCCACTTGTTCCTATCTTTACTTTTCACACATTTTTTTCTGAAAATATGTGATAAATGTATTGTACTCATGTTTGAGCAACGAAATGATTATATACTATCTTATCTTATTTTTATAAGCTTGATTTAAAAAAAAAAAATGTCAACTTGAAACCTCCACGCTTTCCTGCGAAAAAGAGTCTTGACGGACAGACAGACGGACCAAGAAGTGATCCTATAAGTATAGTACAGTATTCCGCTTTCTCCTTTTGAGGTCCGGAACCCTAAAAACGATAAAAACAATGTACGTTGAGAGCTTATTCGAGAAGAATATATAAGCTTTGGTACACCTAATAATATTGAATAATCGCGTAGTATTTATGTTATAACATTGGTAGATTAATCGCAATTTTATTATATTTCTGGTGAAATCTCATTACTACTGCCTTTTCCTTCGGGGAATACAGGCTTGATGTTATTTTGTATCGCTATACAAATTATGATATGGATGAATAAAAGTTTACAGAGAAACAGAACTTATATCACTATTTCTGAGTTCAACTAATGCAACGACATCCTAAAATTCAAAAAGAAGTTGGGACGTTCTCTAACGAATAGTACAGACATTCTGAGCGATTTTTGTTATGGAATGCAAATGCGACGTAAAAAAGAAAACCTAAAAACATAGCGGGACTGCAACGACGGCTACAAGGCCTACCGGCACGCGCTACGAGTGCTACGGAATCCTGCTACGAAAACTAATCACAATATTGCTACTTTCGGAACTTTCTTTATCTGCTACGAAGGGTCGTAGCGGTCTACGAGTGCTACGAGACCCACCTACGCAAGCTTAATTTCGATACAAAATTTTGACTGCATAGCCCTTCACGACCTTATTTGAGGAGCGTCGGAACAAAAACCGATATGTCTTAATTAAGACATTATTTCTTTTTTTTTTCTGTTACAAAATGTTTAATTATACACCCTTCAGGAAAGAAATCAATTAAAAAACAGTTA
Source organism: Eremobia ochroleuca (assembly GCA_949629135.1). Classification (NCBI taxonomy): domain Eukaryota; kingdom Metazoa; phylum Arthropoda; class Insecta; order Lepidoptera; family Noctuidae; genus Eremobia; species Eremobia ochroleuca. The sequence goes on along the minus strand of OX451391.1, from coordinate 11,986,125 downwards.
CATCTTAAAAAAAATATCAAAATACTGTGGTCAAATCAAACCGACAAAATATACATTTTTAAATTCAACTTGTTCTTGTTGTTGGATTAAAAACCGATAATTCTTATTAAGTTTTACACAATTCAACAATGGTCGGTTCAAATTCAATTCAGTTCAATACCGACATATCCATTTTGGTTTCGTCAAAAACCGATATATCCAAATGATCGCGTCAAAAACCGATATATCCATACTTGTCCGCCAAGTATCTCCCTAAATTAAGTATCTACCCTCCGTCAAGTTTCACACATCAATCGATGTCACTTTAACTACAAATTGACATGCTATAATTTTCCACTTTTATAACATTAAAAAACTTACAAGCGTTTTTTAATTTGTGAAAAATATGGTAAATTCGATATATCGGTTTTCGTTCCGACGCTCCTCATTTGTATACCTGCATTCTAGCCAATAAATATTTTGAATTTGAATTTATATTATATATTTTCTGTAACTAACGTTTTCTTCTTTCCGTAGCCCTGGCTTGATTTGCTCCTAGCTATTTTAGAAACCATTTGTTTTTTACTGGACCTATTGAACTTATTCTTGCATGCTACTAGAAAGATTCTTGCATGCTACTAGAATCATTCTAGTAGCATGCAAGAATATGTTCAATATGTACAGTAAACAACAAATGGTTTCTAGAATGTTCTATGCAGCAACTCACTATCATTTTACAACTCAAGCTGATGCCAGTTGGCAGTATTATTTATTAGCTCAAAAGCTATATGACGAACCGATGTATTTGAACTCGAAATAGGATCATGACTACCCACAGTTACTAAAGTTCAAACAATCAATAAATGACTAGAACGTGTAGTCCTAAATGGCCCTCATAACGAGGCTTTTCATGATTAAGCTTATTATACCACCTTCGACAAACGAACTATTATCATGCCACGTCATAATGAACAAAAATTTGTGATACTCGTATTACTTAGTTTGTTTCAGAAACAATACATCGCTAATATCAAGTATTACGAGTTTTCAATCGATAGTTATTTTTAATTCGATTGGATCGTCGTTTTAATTATTATAATTACACCTGATAATTATGATTATACCTGTATTTTATACCCGTTTCAATGAAAGTAAATACATAAACACGTAGTTTCCTCAGAGCAGAGGTCTTCTTTACCAAATATGTACAAACCGCATATATATGCCATTTAAGTAATTAAATACTAGAAAACTTTACATAATTATTTATCCTTATAAGCCTGTGGTTTATTAATGACTCAAGAAATCAATACCTGCTGCAAAACACATGACTAAACAAATAACCTGTTCAATTCATGAATACTTAGTAATATACATAGTGGTGATTTGTCTGCCTAGTATAAAAATAATACCTCTTTCTTCAAATAAAACGAATGAATTTCATAAGTTGCGGATATCTGCATGGCAATAATAAATAAAGGAATTAACATTCCAACTTAATAGCCACGAAACCACCGTCAGAGCATTAAGGACCCAGTTTCGTAACAAATGGGCTCGAATACAAGTGCACAATGCGGCAAGAAATAAACATTAATGCAGCGTATTGTTATCAGATGAAACACACAAAGCGAACGTTTCACTGAAACGCAAAACTGCCTCGATGCTTCATTCCCATCCTTTGCAATGTTTATCGGGCGATCGCCAGCTATCTACACACTTTATGAAACTTCGCCTAAATAATAATAATAATAATTTCATTTATTTCAGGTCTGTGACCCATATACAACAAAAATAGATAAAAATACAAATACAAAACACATAAATTATTGCTCGGCTAGCCAAATCCAAATGGTCAGAATTACTTCATAAACATTAATTAATTAATTAAATTAAATTAAATAGTCAAAAGTCAAATACACAATCGACAAGGAACAAATTAATTGATATCAAATTAAAATTATCATATTACAAAATTACAAAGTGATTAAATGTCAAATAAGGATAAATGTCAAAATAGGATAATAGCTATTTAGACCTTAGCAACATGCCGGTTACAACAGTGCCTCATATAGGGACAGTCAAGTCTAACTACTACTACCTACTACTAAATGCGACATCTATATTTTACTGTATTTTATTGTAAAACAAAGTTGCTTTTCGTGTTGTTGTCCTAAGTGCTTCTAAATAGCATTATAATTACAGTTTAGGTATTGGCTACATTGCACCTTACTTAGCTTAGTGACTATATTAGTGTAAACTATATTTTTTACTTGAAGGTGCAAATAAACTATTTATTTCTATTTTTTGTTTAAACTACACTTTGAATTTTGATGCAGCGTTCACCATCACTTAAATAAATTATTTCAGAAGGTAAATGGTTTCAATATGCACATTACCACTTATTTGGTATAGTATATGATATACTATATCAATTGCAAATATCAAGGTTTCTGTGGTATATCGTATAGCACAGAACCTCGATGTTTTGACAACATGTCGCCACTTCAGTAGATTGCATCCAGGCAAAGCAGAGGCGGGTCGCTAGTCTAGTAAAAAAAATGTATGATTATTCATGGGCCTTGGACTTTCCTTGCATTTTTGAGCAGCAATTATCATTGAAGGGCCATTGATATACGTATGATATATGAATGGTGGAGAAAACACGAACATAAAAAACAAAATTGTTGTTAAAGTAAATAAAAAAAAACCGTCAAAGAGCGAGTCAGACTCGCACACCGAGGGACTGACGAGGGAAAACATTTTTTCTATTTTCAGAGTTAAGGTTTGTTTACAAAGGGTTTTTGCTAATTTGTTAAAACTGTGCTAGTTGGAGACCTTTTTAACTTTTTCCTGTAATATTTACATAAACGTCCACCTACTCGATTTATTTCAGATTTTTCGCTTTGCAAACTTCGGGGGAGTGATATTTTTACGGACTTTATCATAACCCAAAATTATGCGGCAGAAAGAAAATAAAAATATATTCTTAAGATACTTCCATTTAGGGTCCCAAAATTAAAATATTTCTACATATCTTTCACTTGAAAAAGTAGTTGGGCAATTATAATTTAAAACTACTCCTTTCGAATCGATAGCTTTAGTAGTTACGGAATTAAGTAGTTGTGATATAGTCAGACGAAGGCGCACCATTGGGGTTCCTTTTTACCATTTTGTTACGGAACTCTAAAAATGCTTAATTGAAGAAAGAGGCCTTTTATTTATCATAGTCGTCGTAAGATTTGGATACTATATTCATGGATTTCTAGAAAGTCGCTTGTAAGCCTGGTATCAATTTGATACTAGAGCCAAAGTAACATTGTGTATCTAATAACTGCTCTAACTATAATGCCAATAATAAAGATCAAATATGATCTTCATAACTTAACCAAGTCAAGTCTCCTTAGTCATTTTATACAACACTAGGTGGCCGGACAGACGTTGTCCTGTTTCCTAGAACTTGATTGCTGCGCCACCTACCGGGTCCAATTGTGAATCTAAACTATCCAGGGATTCATTCAAACACACACATTGTTTTTATCAAAATCGATCCAGCCGTTTAGCAGGACTTCAGTGACAAACACACGTACAGAAGAATTATATAAATATAAAGATAGAATAGCTTTGGATGCGGCTCAACAGCTCCACGAATGAAAAAGAGTGAATATCTCTTTGCGCTAGAAGGAAATCCAAAATCTAATATGATCAATGTTGGTTTACTGAAATTTTCTTGCAAAAGCAATATTTATTAATACTTTAGTGCTATTTATGAATCAAGATTTCCGCTAAACAGCTCACCGAACTAGGTAAAGGTCACAGAATCTGGTTTGTCCTAGAATGCCGCCCCACAAATAGCAAGCTGCCTTATTAAAAACCGTCTTAATTGAGGCCAACCCTTAAAAAACGTTTTAACGTGAAACGCTCGATTTAAAAATATATTGGTCAATAACATTGTTGAATGAGGTTCGCTTACGATCATTAGTTGTGTTGATACACCTGCACCCTAATTACGTAAGACGCTATTATTCTCAATTTGAATCAATTTGAAGCATATTGCTAATTCATTGCTCCATATGTTCAACAAAAGTGTCTGCTCAGTAACGTAAATAACACAATGAATGTTGCTGAACTGTCAAAATGAAACCCATTGCTACTGATAGTGTGTTACGCAATTACCCTGCTGTTTGTTACTCGTTACCTATGGTTATTATCACTGTCCGCTGGTCACGCAAACGTGCTCTCGTTAATAGAATGCCTCTCACGTTAACCCTGAATATTTTATCGCTGCTTTCTTCTACTGACTACTGACGAGTGACGTAGGCCAGCTAATTTCACGGCCTACGGTCTGCGAGTGAAGTCGACATGCCACGCTATCTCTACATAAGATGAAGGGCGGCCACAAATAGACGGGTAGTATGGTACCTACGTATTCATGGTGGAATACACAAAGCTATTCGCCAATGTTTGTATGGTTGGTTATGTTATGTAGTCAACTGAGGAGATTCTAGAAATGAAACTTTTGGGTTTACCTTCTATTATGTTCCTGACCAGAAGATAATTACAGACTTACAGCAAAATATATCATGACAAAATTCATTTGCAAAATCTACTTTTTAGGGTTCCGTAGTCAACAAGGAACCCTTATAGTTTCGCCATATCGGTCTGTCCGTCCGTCCGTCTGTCCGTCCTCAGCTTAGCTCAGAGAATCTTAATACTAGAAAGCTATTATTTGGCATGCATATACATATTAATTACGCCAACAAATTAGTAAAATAAAACCTTGAAAAAAGTTTTTTTAGTGTAGGTTCCTCTTCTACAAGTAAAGTTGGGATGTTTTTTTTTCTCGTCTACCCCATGGTGTGGGGTATCGTTGGATAGGTCTTTCAAATATATTGCGGGTTTTTGAAACAATTTTTCGATTCTGGGATCCGTTTGTGAAATATTAATCTTTAAAGTGCTAATTTTTGTTAGAGTCATGTGTCCCTCCCCCGCCTGCCAGCTAAATGGTTGCTTTTGGATATGTGAAAAAAATTACGGCAGTAGTATATATAACGAAGTTAAAAGGAAAACTATCACAGCTAAGTAGGCTTAACAAGTTTACGAGTAATAGTCGACCAACTTAAATTTGCTGTTGCAATGTATGGGAGAACATGATTTTCAACTACAATGTTGATTTTGTTTTTGGGGTAAATTCATTCCAACTACAAAACCCTTCATTGTGCGTGGTCCGACACGCACATGGCCGGTTTTTTAATTAGAATGACATACATAATGTCCTCGCAGACTGTTATTTATATCTAAGACTAATATATTTATTCTTCAAATCAAATCATATACCTAAGACCTTGATTTATTTAGATTAGTATAATATACTTTATGTATGTATTTATTTTATCGTGTAAATAGTACACCACAGACTACCTACAGTATTTGTCTCTTCTTCCCTTTTCAATCCATCCAAAGGTTGTCTTTAAAAGATCGCTCTTAGCGATAAGACCGCCCATTGTGTCACCCTTTGTAAAATTTCTATATTTATGTCTGTAATCTATATGGTGTACATAATAAAGAGTATTCTATTCTATTCTATTCTATAAACGTATAGGAATGTATGTACAAAGCCAACATAAAATTAAAGCATTGACAAATGATTCAAACTTTCTTTGGCCTATATTTTAACGATACCAATATTTTTAAAGAAGTAAATTCTTTTAAAGTATTTTCTAGCGAATGTGTTATAATGAATGTTAACACGTGTATATGTAGTAAGCACATGAGTGTATTGAAGAAAGCATCGTCATAGGTTAATGGTTGCCGCGGTGTCAATCACGCGAGTCGAGCCGCGCTCCGACAGTGACCTTGGGGCCGATGGCCTACATGGCTTCAGTCTGCTTTACACCACTAACGTATATTTGATTGTTATTGTCATTTAGCGGAAACCCCTCCATTCTATCTGCTTATCTGTAGATGATCTATAAGATAACTACTGCCATGTTTGTTTCAAGAGGCGACGTCTTGTTTTAGGGATTGCATAACCGTGATAGCGTTTTGGAACTAATGCAATGTACTATATTCAGAAATGAAATCAGCTAAGTACACAGAAATTGCTCTCGAAATAGAATCGGACCATTTCCAACTCCAATAGAAGGTAAAACAGTAATTTACTAACTTTGTATCAAGTATGTATTTAATACATACATATTCTAGTATGTTTTCTTGCAGGGGCTTGTGGTTAAGTAATAACAGCCGCACTGGTCGATCGATCAGGTTAAGCTACGCTTGCCGCGGTTGGTCCGTGGATGGGTGACCTTCTTCACATACCAAGACCCCTCCGTGCCTCGGAAAGCACGTTAAGCCGTTGGTCCCGGCGTAGGCGTTGGTTCGTGGACCTTTGACAGTCGTTACGGATCAGTAGCCCGAAAGTCTGACAACCAGTCTTACCAAGGGGTATCGTATTACCCAGTAACTGGGTAGTGGAGGTTAGATAGGCAGTCGCTCCATGTAAAATACTGGTATTCAGATGCATCCAGTTATACTGGAAGCCGACCCCAACATAGTTGGGAAGAGGCTAGGCAGGTGATATTCTAGTATGTATTCTCGTAGTCTCAAGCGCGACTGCTGAGCGTGGGGTCCTGGGTTCGATTCCTGGGTCGGGCAAAGTGTTATTAGGTTTTATAATAAGAAATTTCTCAGTAGCAACCCGGAGTTTGAAAGTTGGTGATGTGGATTGTGCCTCGGATAGCACGTAAAGTCGTTGATCCTGCGCCTAGTCTCTCTGGTCGTGTCGGATTGTCGTCCCATCGGACTATGAGAATAAGGGTACAGAGAGTGCACCTGTTTGCGCTCGCGCTTGCCCACACACTTGTGCACTATATTATCTCCAGCGTACTTGGCCAATCTCCTTTTGAGATTTGCCACCGTGGCTATAATTCTTTCGCGAGGATTTTTATTCTTTTGTGATTTTCATTTCATATTATGCAACCTGTATTGTCCGACTGCTGGGTATAAGTCCCTAAGACCTTCCACACTTCTCTGTGTGATGCTTCGAACGCTGAACGCTTCTGAGTCCTAAAGATTCGGCCTACCTTGGCGACTCCTGTCTTACGGCAGTCACTGCGTGACGACTTTGGCCTACCAGTCTCGCTGAATTCAATATGCCTAATTGTATCTAATGGTGTAGAACAGGGCCATATGGCCGGCTCAATCCCAGTACAGGCCACACTGGCAATTAGTGTTTTGGAGTTCATCGTACTTAATTAGATACATCACTCGTTGAGTTTAATACCCAATACAGGTATGCTCTATATCCCTTTGGTTTACCTTGAATTTGGGATTCTGAGACTATGGCAAAATACACAGTTCGATGTGTTAACGTTTTAGGCATAAAAATTGGTAACTTCGACTCTTCCAGGCGTTCTCGACTCGACAAGACGGGCACGGTCGATTTCCTTATCTTTGTTACTTCACCTATTTATTAATTTACTATTTTTCTGTCACGATGTGAGTAATGTAAAACCAATGATGACAAGCTGGTCACTTACTTAACAACACCTACACTTATAGAAACAATTCATTTAATAATGTTCCTAGGTACCTACATTACAGTTTGAACATTCCCACGACACTAAGCGAAATTGCAAATTGTTACGTAAGTTTTTGAGTCACCAAAGAATGCATTTCAGTCATAAGGAAATTATAATTGATTTAACGGTCTTTCCATGTTGCATATCTATTATCCTTCTCTTCGACATGGGAAACTGCACTATGTGAGTAAGTGAAATAATATGTCACAATGTGAAAAAAATACCTCATAAGCTAGCACCTACTTTAAACCATTTAAGTAATTATTTCAATAAACAATTTCAATAGATCTACGTACCTACCTTATTAATGTTTTCAACCAAGGTAATTTTGTAATTAAATATTAAAGTAAGTACCAAACCAAGGAACAAATAAAAAAGAAAATATTCAGCAATGGATTTCATGTCTCCTGCAATTTCAGCTTGGTTCGTAAATATGCATGAAAAACAGTAAAGCACTTCCGTCTGGTCAAGGTCGCCGGCGCCGGCTTGCGGTCAGCTCGCTAGCTACATTTACATACTAACCTCCCCACTCTACCCACGGCACCTACCCACTTCACTTCAACAAATCTCGTCATTAAAACGTTTCATAATAAGTTGTTCACTGATGCACGACCTCTACGAGAAGTACTGAACTTGGACGTTATCTTACTGACAGGTCGTATCCGAGACTAGATAAATGAGATCGCTTATTAATGGGTGTCAACTGCGGGCCTATTAGGTATTTCAATATCAAATGTAGGTACTTGTCAAGCATATAATACCAATAGGGAATATTTTAGAAGAATTTCTGCGAAAGAGAAGTTAACAGATGACTTGCTAATTGAAGCATCCATCACAGTAGGTATATTCTCATTCTAGCTCTCTAAAATTATTAACCCCACGCTTACAGCATTTTTATATGTGACGCTAACAATGGACTATTTCTAAAAGAATAATAACAGTATATTAGTACATACTCGTTTGATTTGGAATAGAATACTCTTTATTATGTACACCATATAAATTTCAGACATAAATATAGAAATCTTACATATACGAGTAGTTAATTAATGAATGAAATGCCAAACATCGCAGTATATTTGGCACTCGTTGTATCCAAGGTGTCAATGTGCCAGTGAGAAGAGTAGGTAGTGAGACGCATAAATACGATAGTTATTTATTAAGAATTGTTTATTTAGAGTCAATGTTTACCATTAGGTAAATACAACTCTTTACATTATGTAATGCATGCTAAGTTTGTAACGAAGTTGAATCAAGCTAGCTCAATAATAATATTGGGTTGAGGAATAAGTTCGTAGCGTTTTATACATATTTTCTTTTGTTCTAATACGATGCGATTTTTGGCAGGAAGGGATCAATAAATTGGTTGAGAGGTGGGAGCAGGTCCTAAACAGCAACGGCGATATTGTTGATTAGTATTGAAACAATTATTGGTTCTGTTCAAATAAAAGTTTTTGATCAAAACGCTACGAACTTATTCCTCAACCCAATACATGCAGTTCCATGTTCGATGTCACTGAACAATGTAACGCAAGGTTGAAACATCACGCCATGTAATTCTGTTTATTGTACGTACTTAGGTTTCACTGATTTCATAAATACCTACCAGTATTTAGACTGCCGTCGAAAGTGACGTCAGTCGACTTTACTCGGATTTTATTTATTCGATATTCAGAATGATTCAGCTTCAGTTCAATGACTACACAATGAAGCTGAATCATTCTGAATATACAGAATAAAGAGTTAAATTACAGTATGGCTGTCCCCGCGGCACCATCATACTCATTCCAAAACATAGCCAGATTTAAAGGAACAAGTGCGTCTAGTTGAAAGTGTTTCACGACCACGTGTGACAATAGTGGACAGACCGTGGGTAGACTGACGTTACTTTTTAAACGACTTCAAAAAAGGAGGAGTTTCTCAATTTGAATGTTTATTAACCGACTTCAAAAAGGAGGAGATTCTCAATTCGAATGTTCATATCTACAAGCTGTAACTTAAATAACGCACAACCTCATAAGGGGTCATTGTACTCATCATTATGAAAAACTTTTATTATGGGATCAAACCTGAAATCGCGAAAAAAAAATCAGCTGTTCCCTATATTTTGACGAGTTATGCGAACATTTTGACGAGTTATGCGAACATAAATGTAGGGAACAGCTGATTTTTTCTGCTACATTTATGTTCACATAACTCGTCAAAAAGTAAGGCACAGCTGATTTTTTTTCGCGACTTCCTGTCACTGATATTTACATAGCAAGTAGTTTTAAATTAATTTGTGTGGGGTAGGTACAACTAAAATGCGAAAAATAAAAACTCTAGAGAAAAAAAACAAACGACTTCAAAAAAAAACACTACAAGGTGAAAATAACTTTAATTTTGGAAGTCGGTGTCAAAATACGAAAATCTGGGAACCAACGACACAATCCATTGAGATGGGATATAACAGGAGATGCCCTGTTATTCTATACACGGTTGTAGGTAGGTGCCAGAGCAGCCATCTTTGTCGCCAAGTTTCGTGGTAGTTCAGCTGTCAAATGGTTGTTTATTTTTGTATTATTGAGATTTGCGAGAAAATTACGAGGACTTTACCTTTAAAACTGCATGTAAATGTTGAAAAACAGCAATTCAACATGCCTGTGTGTTGTATTGTGAAGTGTGGTGCAAGGAAGAATGAAAATCAACCTCAACTTTCTTTGCACAGGTTAGTAGCCGGTTTTCATGCAATAACACATACAATAATAGACATTCGATGATATAATTGTAACGCGATCATGAATTTATGGCTAAAGTATTGATATTTGGGTGAATTTTCGTATAACAGACCTTTTTATTATTTTGTTAATTCATTCGTTTGTTTACAATAATATGTCATAATAGAATAGTGTTGTACCGTTGCCTAATAGTTTCCGGAACTAGTTCCTCCGCTGGAACGATATCGGTATATTCTGCTTGTGACCGACCTACATTTACAACATGATAAATATTGATTTCACTGTAGCGTAGCGGCCTCTAGCATCAAGCAGCGGAACAATGATAGGATTATGTCCTTCAGTCGGGCCATTGGTTGAAAGATGACGCTAGCATATTTTGAATGGACTACTGCAGTTTCATGCTATTGACCGCTAGAGGCACAATTTTATCAATGGGTGCAAGTGAGACGGAGAATGGATTATGGTTTCGCTTCCCGATACTAGAGGCAGCTCTGTATGCTTGAATAGCCTCGCACTTTCTAGAAATGGAACAATAATCGGTTTCCGCCCAATTTTAAGCCTATTGTTTCAGTCATCCAAGCGCGCTTGCAGAGGTAAGTTTAGTTTCACACGTTTCGTAATTTGTAACGCGTAATAGCGTAAGGATCGGTAATTTAACCAAAGCTATCTTTCCCTTCGACGATCTATGTAATACCGACAATAAATCGAGTGATATTAAATACTTAATTGTTTTATTGCTCGGTTTGTCCATTTGTCCCTAATACTGCTATGTTAACATAAAGAGTCCTGCGTCTTATTAGCTCCGATTGACCTTGCTAGGTCCGGCCCGTGGTTCACAGCACCAAAATCAAAATATTTTCTTTCACATAAACCTACATGGGCACTTATGAAACGTCAGCCTTGTTGTAGGAACAGCAAATTTGTGTTTGTTCCTAGTATTTATATTATATATATCACTGTATTTTTAAACAGATTATATTTTTATGTGCATACAAAAGATTATCATAAATGTACTGAGAAGGCACAGTCATTATATTAATCTCTTTAAAGTCTCTGAGGGAGTGTCTGGGTCTTAATTTATAAATGGAACGAATTGCCCTTTTTTGTAAAATTAAAATTGTCTGAATATCGGCGGCATTTCCCCACAACAGAATACCGTATGACAGCACACTATGAAAATAACTAAAGTAAACTAAACGGGCTGTCTCTGAATCAGTTAAGTCACGAATTTTCCTAAGGGCTTATGCTGCAGAGCTAAGTTTTTTTGACAATTTATCTATATGGGGGCCCCATTGAAGCTTGGCATCCAAAGTTATGCCTAAGAATACTGTGATATTTTCGGGTTTTAACTCTTCACCCTTTATAAGAACACTAGTTTCTACTTGTCTAACATTTGGTATCGTAAATTTAATTCATTTCGTTTTTTTTTTCGTTAAGAAGTAGATTATTAACATTAAATCAGTTTACTACTTTTGAGAGGGCACTATTTATACTGTCAGTAACCAGCTGTTGACGTTTGAGTTTAAATAAAAGTGAAGTGTCATCTTCAAACAACACTATATCATGTTCATCCTTTATGAGGTAATGCAAGTCATTGATATAAATAATAAATGAAAATGGTCCAAGTATTGAGCCCTGGGGGACTCCCATTCTTACTACAGATCCGGGTGACCTTTTCCCGTTAACATCAACTCTCTGAATCCTATCACTGAAGTAAGAAGTGAGAAGATCTAGAGAGGGTGCCGGATTCCGTAGTGGCGAAGTTTCCTGATTAAGGTTTCATGAAGAATACAATTGAATGCCTTGGACCAATCACAAAAGATGCCCAAAGCATCGCATTCGCAAAGTATTACTTTTGTAAGCCTATTTTACTAATCAAACGTTATATTTGAACGATAATTGAACGTTATATTTGTTAATCATTATCATACCAATAAACAAAGGCAAAAAAAAATACTTTTATTTTATTTTTACTCCACCACTCATTAACCCTTAAATGCATGAAGAATTTGTTTGTCTCATGAAAAATAGTATATGTGATAGGAAAAAAAAGCTACATGTATCGTTTTCGATGCAATATGCATTAGTGATACAAATTATACGTCTAATTTCTTACTAAATATTGACTGTGTTGTGGAATACTGCGAAGCAGTCTTTGGACTCTCTTGCGACAATAGACAATGAAATTGACAAAATTCCATAATGTCAGAACTGCAATGTGGCAAACCTCACTTTTTCGCTACATAAATAAGTGACGATATGAATGATCATTCACCGGGCTTTACAATTATTAAAGAAAGAAAAAATAAATAAAAGCAGGAAGCGGTTGATAACGCATTGTATCGTTTTCGAAACTCTATGCATTTAAGGGTTAACACAATAATATAAGCATCCCATCCCATTCACGGAGAATGTGATGGGAAGTTTATATTATTCATTCACCCTAGTGATTATCTTGTTTTTCACTAGGGTCCGCATACCTAACAGTAACTACTGCTCTCTGGCCTTCCAACCCAAAGGTATAATATGCGAAAGCACCTGTTTTTGGGCATATGGATACATATCTCTTCACGCTGTTTTCCTTCACTTTAATACGTAAACGTGATGCAATTAAAAAGTGTTTTTTAATTCTGTGCCGAAAAAACACTTGGCGTTAATTTTATTTTCAGGGAAGAAAGTTTTTTGCGATAATTTGACAGTTTCGGGTAGCTTGATGTGCTGGCGTCTGTACCTATCGATAAATAGTTCATATGGTTCATATGGTTTCTTACTCTCATATTTTTAAAAAAGATACATATTTCATATATTTCAACAAAACAAGCTCTAATTGCAGAGTGGAAACATATTCACATTGTCAAACAATGTTAAGCAAATTATTTAGTTTTATCCTTTTCCTTTGTTAATTAATTTAGTCATAGTACTTAGGTTCATACTTTTATCTTTAATTTAACTTTAGTTTTAATGTGAGTAATGTGTCCACAATCGCATGTAACTTATTATTGATAGTCATACTTGATTAAGTTTTTTCCTTTGTTTTCTCCCGTTACTTTCTAGTTAACCTAGCTTTTTCAATGCCGTGAAACTCTGTTATTGGCTTAAGTGATAATTGTCATCATTTCGCTATCACTGAACAGCGCATGCAAACTCAAGATGCTGTAACTTTTATGCAACTGCATTGAACTGTTCATTGATAGTGGGGTGAACATTCATAACTCATGTAAGTTAATTATAAGCTGTTGAGTTTCCTAATAAATAAATAAATATGAGTCTTTTACGCATAACTACAGATTACGAATAAAGTATTTTCGCATACTGTATTTTTATGCAAAATTATAAAGTATGTTTATCGAAAATAAACTAGGATACGTTACTATAAAGTAGGCAACCTTAGTTAGAACGGACTATAAGTTAGTATACTATAATTATGATCCAAACGTGATAACTAGTACGACTCGTATTTAGTATCGATACTCGTTATAGTAACACCAATGTTCCTTGATTGATACAACCCTAGCAATGGCAGCCATTTTTTGAGACAATATGAGTTGTAGGTAGGCACCCTTTTTTCGTAGGTATTTCCAGTCCATATATATATGTCTATGACACAATCGTTGAGTTGTCTGTGGTGTAAACGTGGGAGATACATGTAGTTCCAGGTGTTAGCAGTGTACCTCGTTAGAAGATAATTTTAGACTTTTTATAACCTCCAGGTCATAAAACCGGTAGGTACATGTCGGACCTTCTGTAGTCGGGTTGATTTTACCAGCCGCAAAAATAAGTATGTAGGTATTTCAAAGTATTTCTCGGAAAAACTATGAAAATGAAGTTATTTCTACCGTTGTAACCGAAAATATTTCATAATTCAAAAACTATATTGACTTAAATATCAAAGTCACTTAGAAATATCTTAATCTTTTCAATTAGGGGATCCAACAATATCCCATATGCTTATTTATAATGATTTTTTCGTCTCTCGGGTACCTACTTGTACGGGGAGTGCCACCCCTAATTATTTTTGTCGTAATTTCATTACACTGCGCCATTGTTTAGCGGTGACAAATTACACCTTCTTTCCAATATTTCATTGACATAGTGCTATTATTCTCCGAGTAAAATGGCTGTGTCACATCCGGACAGACGTATCGACTAACAGACGGATATATATGACGAAATTTTAAGGGTTCCGTTTTCGCTATTTTGCTACACCACAAAAACGTTTTACTATCTAAGTAGTCCTGTTTTCGCACAATGGTAACTTAAATGTACGCACACCTACTAGGTAATATGTAAATATAAATCGCACACAGTTTCATAACGTTTCTGTCGTCGCTTATGTAACAAACCTAGCAAAGAGTAGATATGTAGTGCCAAAGAACTAACATAAATAACGCATGACAAATGACATTCCAAGATATTTTGTTGGTAGGTATAGACCAATAATATCATAGTCACATATCTTCAATCTTCATAATATTTGCACTACCTAAGTCGTGAGTTTTCGTATTCAATCAACTTTTTACAAAAGCTAATGAATACTAATTGATAGGTTTAAAAATCAAACCCCAAAAATAAAAATATTCTACAGTGATTCAATTTTTTTGACATTATCTTTGATTTCCTTATTTAAAGCTATCAACTATGTTGTGTACCTAATAAGATACCTATCTAATCGTTCAACGGAACAATAGAGAATAGTGATTGTGGAGAAGCCATAACAAAAGTCGCTGCATACGAAAGTAACAAAAGAATCGGTAACAGGGATTTGTAAGACGACCCTGACGACGACGCTTCTATTTCACCTAAAACCCACAATGATGGTGCGGTTTGACCTCGAAAGTAAAAGGGACTAATGAAAGTTCTTTTCAATACTATTCACGAAAAGTCTCCACTCCCCATAGTCAAGCCATTCTGCGCTGTTTTGATAAAATAAGCAAAAAATCAATATAAATTATAAGTAGCAACCAACGTCATGGCGAGATAACCACCTAGTAAATCAATTTAGGTATCCTGATTGCGTTCCTACAAGTGATAACAAAATTCTATCGTCCTTGAATGTTTATGTTTAGGACAGCAACAGTGCCTAATTAATCCTGTAACGAGATCTAGATGCTTATAATTAGCAGTAATAACTAAGTAGTTAGTTAGGTACGTATAAGCAATTAGTTTTAGATTACAGAAAAGTATTTAGATTTACGGGAACTGCAGTAAAACGTAGACACTTAGGTACCTCGTATGACTGAGGATCCTCACTCTCAGCGATGCTGGCGAAGAGGTGACTTAGAGCCCGCGACATGAGGCCGGTCATGGTGTATGTCTTGCCGGCGCCGGTGGCTCCGTACGCGAACACAGCCCCTGCAAACCCCTTCAACGTGTCCCCCACGAGGGGGGCACACACTGCATCGTACACGTCTTCCTATACACATAAAAAGGTTATATGTAAGTAGATTCTGTCTAGTTATATTATTTAATTAAGTAAGCAATGTTTAGGAAGCCTACGGTTCAAAAGAGTTCACTTCAAATTAAGAAGACAATGGTGCCGATTCCCTTATTCACAATCTAAACTAAATTTAGGTTCAGTGTATCTCTTTCTTTCTATTTCATTATGAAAAGGACAGAAGATAAATTTTAGTTTAGTCCTATCAAATTAATCAGCGCCTACTCCAAACAAGTTTAGACGTGATTAAAAACTTGCCTACTAAAATTACGTCAATTTTCGTCAGGCGCTGATTAATTTGATAAGACTAAACTAAAATGTATCTACTGTCCTTTTCATAATGAAATATAAAGACAAATATGCACTGAACTTAAATTTAGTTTAGTTAGTGAACAAGGGAATCGGCACCAATGAATATAAAGACAATGTAAAAAAAGAAAACAAAAAAATGGGAAATGGGAAAAAAGAGAGAGAACAAGGCTCAATTGAAGCATGGTCGACATCAGTTTTCTTCACCGTCATAGTACCTATAAAATAAACAATCAAGACATAAATATATGTCAGACATAGAGGATGTGCAAACACGTGTGGTTATTACTTTGGGTTAGATGAAACGGGTGAAGTTGGCACTGGCCACAAAGCTATTTATTATTTTCATGTAAACTCTGTAATGTGAGATAAAGACAACGGAGTATCTCTTTCACGGTGCGTCACGAAAATAGAATGTTACGTAATATTGTTTGAATCATAAATACCGTGATATCTTAGTGTTAAGTAATTTCAAATAAGTACCTTATGTAGTTATATTTAAAAGAATATTATATCATATCATCTATACTATTATTATCTACTTATATGTCTGAAGGAATGAATTAACGTAATCTTTCCACTTCATGTAAAACTGCAGACAGATATTACTTAAATAATTTATAATATCTTACTGACGTAGTGTTGTCTTTCTCTATAAAATGTACCTTATCAATAGCTTCTACATGACGCCGACATTTGTGTAGATGTGCAAATTATGTAAATACATACAGTAAAATTGTTATGAGCAAACAATCCTGGGCTGCACTACAGTCTCTTCAACGGTGCTAGATTAACTATCGGTACATTGAGATGCTGATGGGTCTGTATGAAAACGTTACTAGTTCTGTCTTCAAGGTTCTGGCCTGAAAAGGGGTAGATATCAACATCAATAGCGAGTACTTACATCACTCACCTTCGGTATGCCGCTGACTTAGTAACTAGGGATGCCTCGATACGCCTTTTTGCCGATACCAATACTCTTATAAAAATAATATTTTTATAAGAGTATCGGTATCGGTATCGTATCGGCAAAAAGGTGTATAGAGGCATCCCTATTAGTAACCACGGCTGAGGCTATGGAGGACCTCAGTATAATGCTCGACGACCTCAGTAGAGCTTTCGAAAGGGTAATTCAGAAAATGAGCATGGACAAAACGAAGTTCATTTCAAATACCCATGTAATACCCATTGTCGTGAAGATCCTCCTACACTCGAAATTGTGCACAATTTTTTACCTAGAAGGCTAGAACCACATATCCGTTTTATACTAGGCATTAGGTCCAACTTTGGAAAAGACGTGAATCTTTGAACCCGATTCGGCTGGCCAGCGTTCGGGAAGCTACGCAATATCTTCTCGTCTCACGTACCGCAGTGTCTCACGACGAAAGTCTTTGACCAGTGCGTGTTGCCAGTGATGACCTATGGCACTGAAACGTGGTCGCTTACAATGGGCCTCATTAGAAGGCTGAAAGTCACCTAAAGGGCAACGGAGAGAACTATGCTTGGAGTTTTCCGAAGAGATCCGCAGGAGAACCAAGGTGACCGACATAGATCGAAGAATCACCTAAAATCGCTGCTCGCAGAACAGATGCCCGATGGAGCCGAACGAAAGGTTCTGGCGTGTCGACCGCGTATGAAGACCGCTGGATGTGGAAAGCACAGAACTGTGGTGACAGAAGTTGCGATGCTTGGGGGAGGCCTAAGTCCAGCAGTGTACGTCTTTCGGCTGCAATGATGATGAGCAAACACATCTATCATACCTATTCCAAACCTACAATTTTTATTTAAAAAAAAATCAGTTTCTTACCTATAAATAACTGTTGATAGTTGCTACATATGAAGTAAATACATATATACATTAAGCATTGGTGTGCTACCTTTGTCAAACACGTGGCCATACCTGCAAGCATACCGTAAACTGTTTGACTGTGAGCCGCCACTGGCGCAGCAAATTCCAAAAATATCCTACGTACTATAATAGGAAGCAGTGAACTGCTTCTCCAAACACGCGGTCGTACACGTGGTGCTTGTCATTGAGACGGCGCTGACGCAGCACATTGCAAAAATAACCCACTGTTGCTGCAGCAGAAGATACTATGATAGGAAGTAGAGAACGTTACGCACTTGTGTGCTGCCTTCTCCAAACACGCGGTCGTACACGTAGTGCTTGTCGTTGAGCCGGCGCTGACGCAGCACATCTCGACGGCTGTCTGCCTCCTCTGCCAGCACCAGCATCTGATAACACACGTTATCTTGCCGGTAACAGCCACAGAACTGATAAAAGAGATAACAGGGACACGATAGGGTTTAAATGTGAAATGAATCGGTTACTGATAAAATATTGTGTTTTGGCTGATATCTTATATATTATAATGTGGAGCGATAACGAAAAAAACTTAAAAATATTTTTACCTACCTTAAGCTCCTGGCTCAAATACTATGACTTACCTAAATTACTGATTTCACTGATTTACAGGTGTTTTATTTATAATAGAACAAGCCAAGGCTTCTTAGCTTGTATGAAAATATGGCTCGAAATATTTTGTTTAATCTTTTGGTCTCAAATAAGGCACCAAATAGCTAAAACAAGGCCTATCACCCCATGTCCTAACCGAAAGCATCCGTCGCGCGAGTTCGCAATCGACGCGGTCGTTGGTATGAATAAGAAGTACAAACGCGACTTGATTGAGCACGCGAGTACGTCATACCTATTCATGTAAAAGAGTCCGACGATTGCGTACTCGTGGGACGATCGCTATCGGTTAGGACACGGCCTAAATCTAATGGTGAAACCCATTCAAGAAAATAATAAAAAATGCACCAGGCAAAGGCATTTTACTATGGGTAGGTTATGCAAATGCGTGCAGCATTTCTATAGAAATTTTATGTTAAAGAAATTATGAAATTTTAATGGTATGCTGTTAAAAACTGTTTAATTATTCATGAAATAAGCAGCATATTATATGTATGTTTATCAAGGCTTATATTGCAGGACATAAAACTTTTACGTTTTTGTTTTTATATTTCGACTTCCTAACACAGAAGACTTCCCCATGAAACGTGCAAGTACGTTGTGTTCCTCTAATTTTGCCGGTGTGTGTATTTTCAAGAAGAGGAGCGGTGGTTATTATAAAAATATGTAATTCGGCATTGTTATAAATAAACTTGTTGTAGGTCACACGCCATTTTATGAAATTACTTTGGCTTAGTAATTGTGAGCACTCGCTCTGGTTCAAACACGCAACATCTCTGGTTATGTCCAACCTACACGGAGAGAAAAGTCTTAGAAAAATTACTGTGCTGTCTCATAATCTGAGTGCATTTGAGTGGTAATGGAAAAATTACCATGCACACAGTAAAAATTCTTATGCTGGACAGTAATTTCACTCAATTCTTCGAAATTGTAGCAGTAACATCAGAAGCACTATGTACCTTTACGTCATTGTACCTTAGGGGACCGGACTGCTTCTCCTTAACACAGGTTTCCATAACCTAGCTAGGAGAGCAGTGCTTACACCCACACGTTTGTAGAAATAGTACTGATTTTGTAAAACTGTATTTTTAACGTGTACCACTATCCTTTGTTTTGAGTAAATAAATAAATAAATAAATAAAAAAAAAATAAAAAAAAAATAAAAAAAAAAAAAAATTTTTTTGGACAAATAGTGAATTTTTACCAATCTCACTCAGAAAATTTCATGTAGATGTCACTTGCACTCACTTTACAGCGACGAGCACAGTAATTTTTCTAAGAATTTTCTCTCCGTGTACCTATTGGACTTTCCTGAGTGCTAGGTAGTTAAAAAAACAGAATTTATCTAATTTACACCAAACATTCTATGACCGCAGTAGCGTGTATTTAATTTTTCCAGATATCGTGTCCAATAAATAAAAATCTAACAAAACGGAAATCATTTTTAACTCATAAGTACAAGGGGTCAAGAGCACTGTATGCTTAGGTATTATGTAAGTAGGCAGATACACAGCCTACTTCTTTGCTTCCTTTGCTCCGGTCGTATCGGATTGCCGTCCCATCGGCCTATCAGAGTGAGGGAAGAGGGAGTGCACCTGTGTCTGCGCGCACACTTGTGCACTATAATATCTCCCGCGCCGAAGGCTAGTCTCCGCTCTCCGTCGAGCTTGAGACTGGCCGCCGCCGCCCGTGGCCGAAATACGGTCTGGAGGACTTTATTTTACTCCTTTGCTTTAAATAAGTTAAGTATAGGGACCTATGTACAGGTACTATACCCACTTTTAATTTAATTTAACAACATTAGTTTCTATTTAGATCATTATTTACAGTCGTTTGTTTATTGCCTATTGTTCTTTTAGATTTTAACAACAGTTTAAACTTATTGCAAGTCTGTTCATTAGGTATATATTTACAAGTAGAGTGATATAATCTACCTAAGTCTATGAGTGTATTAGGTAAAGTATACCTAACCATATCATAGAAACTCTTTATGTAACTAGTATGTGACAGTAGGTAACCTTATCGCTGACCACGTGGACGATCCGGGGACCTTCATCTGCTCGCTGCGGCCGCACGCGCACCGCCACCTGTTGCAAATACACCGTGCTAATAAACTAGGATTATACAAAATGGGTTCATCGCCTATACATATGTACCTTTAAAGACTAAGGAGGATGCGCTAAAATGAAAATGATTATTACTATTCTAAAATTCTGTGAATACACATTTGTTACGGTCGCGAAACGTGTTTTGATCAACATATACCTAACCTGCGGGGTAATTGCGTAACACACTATCAGTAGCAATGGGTTTCATTTTCACAGTGCAACAACATTCATTGCGTTATTACGTTGTTGCGTAGACACATTTTGCGAGCATATAGAGTTAGAGTTACCTACTAGCAGCGCCCCGCGGTTTCACCCGCATACGTTACGAGCCCGTGGGAATATCAGGATAAAAATTATCCTATGTGTTAATCCTGGTTATAAACTATCTGTGTGCCAAATTTCATCAAAATTGGTCCAACCGTTTGAGCGTGAAGAAGTAACAAACATACAAACACACACACACACAAACTTTCGCCTTTATAATATTAGTGTGATGGATTAGCAATAGGTATGCTTCAAAATGATTCAAATTGAGAGCAATAGTGTGTTACGCAATTAGGGTGCTGTGCGTTGCATCCCAAAATTTAAAATAATATCATGTGCCTGTGATTACACCGGCTATAACGTATCCGCCTTAGCGACTAGGTACTGTTGGAACATCGTGGAAAACTGCGATCTCAAAATAAAAAGTTAGTTTGCCTTCTAGCATTGACGTTTGCGAAGGTATAGCTATATCCTATAGGTAGATATGATTGATTAAGAACTTCATTATCTGAATCAAAAACAATTACTTTGTAAATCTACAAACACAGTTGGTTTTCCAAATGAATGAATTATCCAAATGAGGTCATGAGAGCCAGAGTGGCCTAACTACTTAAACAATAGCTTTCAGTAGTAAGGATAAAAATAGAAGCTCTGATTTCAAATAATAGTAAATATATAAGATATATTATTATATATTAATTATGTATTTTATTATTCTTTGCTGCCCGAATCTTCTGTTATTTTTTTTTATGTTTATGTCACTGTGGCGCTATGTCTTTTACTGTTTAAAGCAGTTTTTTCAAATATAATCAGTATTGAAAAAATGACAGTTATGCCACTCTGGCTCTCATGGCCTCAAATAGTCTATCAGTATCGCGGAAAATTCTACTCCTAATATAGGTACCTACCTACCTACAGTCTGTGGATGAAGTCGGTCTGTGTATTGTCTTATTTAATTATGTATATACTTAATCTGTTTAGATAACATACATTGTTGTTGCGCACGTAGCATGCGTGATACACGTTCCAGTTGGAATGCATGCAGTCAGTCTGTGCTCTTAGACACGTAGGGTATTTGATTAGCGTCATCCTTTTTATTGGGGGTCCAATGTAGACATTCCTTTAGATAGATTTCCCGCCGCTGTGGGCCCGCAAGATGTATTAGGAAACAATCATAGGTAAAGGGTAGGTACCTAATAATATTTTAAATTCGAAAGTAACTATCTGTGTGTTACCTTTTAACAAAAACTGCCTGTAAGTACCTATTATCTAAAGTAGGGCAGGAGTACTGGGTACACATACCTACCTATAGTTCTTCGGCTCCTGCAATTTGCAACACGATATACTTAGTTATCGACCTATATTGTACATGTACAATATAGGTCGATAACTAAGTATATCGTGTACGTGTATCGTGTGTGTGTGTAAGTGTATCGTTCTACTCATGAGTAGAACGTATTTATGCCCTGTGATAGACATGCTAATTATTAAATGTAGGTACAGACGCCAGCACATCAAGCTACTACAATCTGTCAGATTTCTTTAATAGATTTTCAACTTTAGCACTAAAGCATAAGGTTCAAAGTTGATTGGGAAAATCTGACAGTTTCGGGTAGCTTGATGTGCTGGCGTCTGTACAATGTGTACTCAGTACGCTGTGGGCGTCTTTCGGCTGAAGTGACGATGATGACAATGTGTACCTACTCAACACATCATATTTAATTACGATGAAATGCACACAGAAAATTCAAACAGGTACCATACAAAGCAAGCCAGGTATGTATAGGCTAGTGCATTAGGTACTTAGCATAATCGCCATCTAAATGCATTAGATACTTAGTTGGGCATAATCGCCACAAAGTCCTACCTACTTACTTAAAGTAATTGGTTACTAACTAGACTGCCCCTACATTCTATCTAAGACTTGGGTACAATTATTTGAATAAACGTTTATTAGCTACATAAAGATATAGGTATGCAATTACGAAGGTATATCTTTGCAACTGTGGTAAAAGACATAGGTAATTAGGTGGTATGAAGGTACCTACCATTAGTTTCTCCTCGGAGACGGTACTGATGCTGCCGTGTGATCTTTCAGAGGCAGCCACAGTGCTCTGAGTCATGGCATCACTTCGTTGATTCAAACGCATCCAAGCAAAATGACGTCCCGTAATGTTGTGCTCAACTATGTATTTACACTTGCAAAGTTAGCCCAAAAATATAGAGCACGTTGTAAATAATATGCACGGATAAATAATATATTATAAACTGTTAATAATATTTGTTAATAAATACCATTAAACTTTATTTTCTAAGGGTACATTTATAGGGTGCGAAGTCAAACGTTCTCCGCCCGCGTCGCCTCACGTGGACTGAACGCTGGTCAAAATACAGCCTTCGCTTTGGGCGGTCGCTGGGGCAACAGCTAATCACCACAAATAAAAGTTTCATGCGCCGTCATGTACATATCTAGGCAGTTATTAACTATATATCTACTTTCCTATAAATTGGTGACTAAACTATACATACAAGTATTACATTCTACGGGCCACTATAAATGGCTGACACTTGTGCGTATAAACTACTTTTTTCGCAGGTATAAGCACTGGGTCGCAGCTGCCGAGCTTGAGTGGTTCGATTCCCAGTAGGTACCTTCAAGCTTTTCAAATGTAATATTATAAAAACTCCGCTGTATTTCTAAAAGCTTAAGCAATTTATAGAAGCAAAATGTTCGTCATAAATTACCAGCCAATCTCAACTGTCTGAACTCAAACTAGGCCTAAGGTTTATTTGAAGCGATTACAGATATTCCGAGGCGCTCTAGCATCCTAACCACTGAACTATTGCATGACACAACATTAAAGGCCAGTAACTTAATTTCATACCATAAACCAGTGGCGCAGCTTGTCCTAAAGGGGCCGTGTATCAAAATTTGTAGGGGGCTCTTCTTACCCGAGTGTGGTGAAACTCTAAATGAGGGCATTGTTTCAAAATTAAAGCGCCTGTCTGGGTTCGAACCCACAACCTACAATTCGTAAGTCGGGGCCCTTACCACTGTGCCACCACTGTTCCAAGCCATAAGCTAATAAAACGATATTGTTAATATTTTCATTGGATATTCATTCATTACAGGCCTCTTATTGGTCAACAAGAATTTCAGGTTCTGTATATTATTTAAAAACAAATTGGTTACACACGTCGCGTTGGGGGCCCTATAGCTCGGGGGCCCCGTATCATTGATACGGCTGATACAGCGGTAGCTACGCCCCTGCCATAAACCTATAGGAGTGCCTGTGCGACGGCCGCGAAACGGCCAAGCCGTACATGTTGACCAAGATGTAAGCTTTGTAGTTAGGCCTTATAGAGTTAGGGGTTTGGCTCTACATTAGACCTGATAACTTTTTAACAGTGCAAGTCTTCAAATGACAGTAGGTTGTACTGTCATTTCGTAAGCTTTTCTGTAAAAGTCTACAAAGTTACATCTATTTCTGTTTGACTTGTCGATAGAAAACCTAGTTTTGGCCGAGGTGGTATGCTAATTTCGAAATAGCTTTGCTCGCTCTTGCATCCTAGTTTAGCCAACATATCAAACAGCGCCGGAGGCCATGTTGCCCGCAGCCTTACTTTACTTTCTTCTACTTTTTGTGTGTCGGGTCGGACAGTGCTATTGGGTTATTCCATCTGGAATTTCTCAGAACAGTCTGGAGTCTGGATTTGTGCCTGGTTGATGCCAATAGGCCCGTATTACATGGAACTTGAAACATAACTGGCGAAATGTAGGCGTATGTACAGACGCCAGCACATCAAGCTACTACAATCTGTCAAATTTGTTTAATAGATTTTCAACTTTATTGCTAAAGCGTATAGGGTTCAAAGTTGATTGGGAAAAATTTACAGTTTCGGGTAGCTTGATGTGCTGCCATCTGTATGCTACAGGATACATTTTTTTATCAGTGCGCAAACTGTAACCATGACTTCAGCACATGATTCTAGACACCCAGCGTAGAAATTTTAGGCCGGTTATCCAAAAAAAAAAAACAGCTGTTTCATATAAAAGTGCAATACCAACCTACGCGGTCAAAATGTATAGCAGAGCTATTTTTTTTTAATAACCGAATAAAATTCTGCCAATGCTGGATGTGATAATATGAAGAAACGTGTGAGATCAGTGGTAACACTAGTATTACGAAAACAGCCCTTACTACTACGACATAAAGGCGCTATCAATGTGAAATTGTTACCAATGATGTGCGGTTGACTATACCTCGCCGTAAATTGCTCTGCTGTCGACCACACATCACATCACGACCAGACCAACCTGAACATCATCCTCCACACACACCACACCACATGTAGTCATGTGGTCATTTAACCACATTTGTTTATTTTATTTATTTATTTAATTACAACGGTCGTGTTTAACCAATCACAGTAACATATAAAATTAAAACTAAAAGAGACAATTATAACACATTTTAAAATATACAAAAATATACTCATTTAAGCGCATCTTAAACATCTCATTTCAATGCTCTTCTTTGAGTTGATTTGGAGTTGACTTGTTTTTGCATTCATGTTTTGTTTTATTAACCTGCTACTTTTGAGTATTTCCTTTATTTTTTTTTTTTTTTAAATTTGTTGCTTGTTCAAAAGTTGAATAGAAATAAACTAGGGAAATAATAACCATGAATAACCATGAATGAATAACCATGAATGTTGTAAGTCTGGACATAGATAGAGTATGTACTGTAGAATTGTTTAAGAACTTCAGGAACACTGGGACATGTATGTATTGTAGTTTTGAGGTAGCTGAATCTCATGTATTTTTTTATTGCTGAAGGGGCCTGCTCTTGACCTAGATCTTGCCTGATGGAGAGTGATAGATGAGGTCTATGATGGAACAAGCATACCTAGTAGATGCCTGTACACTATTGGAAAAAAAACAACTTAGATAATATATCACAATTTATTTTTAAGGATTTCAAATATTTTATACATAAAACTAAACAGTTCCTGGGGCAAACAGTTTAACACCTCTATCAAATAATTTGAAAAGATATCGAGATGGTTTAATGTCCATGATATACATGTGCTCATTGTCATATTTTAGACCCGGATACTTAATTGTCAGATGTCCTGACACATCTGTACTCCAACCTGAAGGTAGATTCTCCACTTCCAACACTGTGTGAGCTTTATGTGATAGTAGATTTGACATGACACATGATACATCATCCTCAATTGCCTCATTACAGTGACATAGAATGAATGAATTATTGTAACTTGTAACAAATGGAATTAACTCTTGAAATAACATATTTACGTCTCTGAGTGTGTAATTCAAATCAAAGAAGTGTGAAATGCCATCCAATATCACATTAACTGCATCATGCTTCTGCCTCATTGACAATACTTTTTCTTTCACTTTAGGAAACAGCTGTGGTAAGTTATTTTCAGAAAGTAAACTGTGCATACAGTACTCTCCTATGTTAAAATAGTCAACTAGTCCTGTATCCACATATCTCTGCAAGTTGTAATTCATCTTGAGACCCACATTCTGGTAGTGTTGTAAGGAATTGTGGGTTGACAATAGGATAACAGCAGTCTTATTCTTGATGCAATAGTTTAGAACACAACTTGTGATAAATGAACTGTCACATCTGTTGATTTCTTTTACAACAACTACTCGACTTGATAAAGCTTTATCCAGCTGTAGCAATGTTACTATATCTGATGACATTCTGGAACAAAAATTAATGATTGCACCACAACAACTTTCAAAAGTTCACTAATAAGAAACAAGTGACAGATTGTTAAATAAAAGTTTAACAAGTGATTATGGCTTCAGTTTCACTATAACCCTCTGTAGCGGACGATAAGCGTAACGCAGTCATTACTGGGTGTTTTAGAACACTGGCCGCGTGTGTATGAAAGGCAAGCTCCGCGCGACCTTAGCCAGTAGGTACTCGTTTAGTTTACCGTAAACATTTCCTGGCTGGATTTTGATCTAAATACACACAGTAGTTATTTAAGTAATAGGCGTTCCCAAGTGACAATTTAAAAATACAGTGGATGTACCTACAATAAACGTTTTATTTACTTTCACGAAGCGAGAAACACGAAAAGTAAGTACCTACCTTTTTAAATAAGCATGTAAAAATTTTAAATGTTCACGGAATTATGGAATACAGGGAAATCTGCCAATATAATTATAGTACACCAACCAAACAGCTAACAACCTTGAAAATAATAAATGATGACCGCTTTGAAGGTTAGCAATGTTAGCATTTAGCATTTAAGAGATAGATTTAGAGGTTATTTCTTTACGTCACTTCACATCTCACTCATGTTTGTAAGCCCAGGTCCGCACGGGCGATTATTTTATCGTGCACTGGATTTCCAACTCTCGGTGTTGAGCCGAGCATTGAGAATCCAACAAAGTGCATCTTACCTTAGCGCGTCAAATATACTATTGGATTTTCAACTCTCGGTGCTAAGCAGTGCGTTGAAAATCCAGTGCGCGATAAAAAATCGCAACGTAAAAAGTCACCCGTGGGTAAGAGGGCTTATTCTCCTGCGTTAATATTAAGGTCTGAGGCAAAAAACAAAGCGCGCACTAGAGTCCGCGCAATGCAGCAAATAATCGCTTGAAAAATTATATTAGCTTTCGCGATTTTATTTCTCATGAACATGCGATTAAAAAAAAATATTTCTTTCTTCTTTTCATTTTCACGTGATCGTCACTGAAAACTTGTACTATAAAGTACATACCAATTCCATGCTGTGCTGACAAGTATGGATTTAATATAATAAAAATGAATGCCATAAAATGTTCCGATTATCTGGATCACCTGGATGGGTAATTCGAAAATAGCTAGGATGATAATATAAGGAATGTAAAATGCCTACAAAATCAATGGCTGAATCGGCCGCAGCTCGGTTGTGTTCGGTGTTCCCGTGACACGTCTCGTTTCAAGTCCAATCTTTGGAATTAGTATATACCCACAATTTGGTCCGATCACAGATCCTGACAGAATGCTATAAAGATCTTATGCCGCCTGAATGACATTGACGAGGGGGTGCAGGCGCTGTGAGTAAACATTTGTGAGATTGTTACGGAAAATAGTTCTGAACTTGGCTACTGTCATAACTAGTGATGGGCGACTCGGAAAGTTTCCATCATTCCACCCGGAATATTCCTGGGAATATTCCCAAAACGGGTATTTACCCGGGTGCGTTGCCAAATCGTGGGTAAATTAGTTAATTCGTTTCTATGACGATTGAATTAGTAAGTACTGAATAAAAACAAAAACACCAACTCCAAAATCATTTAATCAACAACAGGAAGGTTCAAATATGAAAATTATTGTTTAAATATCAGGTTATGGGTGACAAAAATCACTTCAAGTTAATACTCTTATAATAGTAAGTAGGTAAAATGTTATTGAGATTCATTTAATCACTTTCTAAATCACTGTCATCGGAGAATGTTTTTGTTAAATCGCAAAACTCTATTTCTCTTGTATTTCTTCCAGAAGTTGATGGTTGAGGTTCAATATTGTTTATGGTCAATGGGCTAACCATAAAAGGACTTGAAGTGGGTTCCTCATCTTCTTCATCTACTTCTTCGTCTTTTTGATTGTGTAACAAATTCCAGTTATATGATATGTAGGCCAGCTTTGCAGCTCTTTCTGTTGTTAACCTATTCCGTTTAAGGCTGTGCATATTTCCATGAACGCTGAAGGTACGCTCTGTTGTAGCCGAGGTGCAGGGAGCAGTTAAAAGACAAGCTGCAACTTTGCTCAGAGGTTTGTTTTGCGAATTCCTTTCCACCAAGTTAAGGGATTCATTTTCTGGAGGCTGGTCCAAACAAAAGATTTTCCCCACAAACCTTCTCTTGCTCTATAATTAGCTAAATCTGTCATTATTTCCAAGTGTAACTGGCTTCCTTTCTCATGAATGAAATCCATGGCAATGATTTCTTCATCTTCGTTGAGTTCGATGCCTTGAGATTTTGGATCTAGCATATAGGCTGCTAGATGAATAGGCTTTATGCAGTTCCGTCTGCGTTTATCAAACGCAATTAAAATCCTCTCCCTGACATTATTGTCAACCAAAGAAGAAAAACCAGGAAGCAGAAAGACCAGCCGTGATTTTATATCTTTGAATGACACGTACACGTCATTTATGTACGCTTCGTGTCCTTCTAGTTTAAATATGTAATCTGTTATTGGCTCTAAAATTGCAGTAGATTCGTCGATCATTTTACAAAATTCTTCGTCTAGTAGTGCTTTAATATCAACTGGGATCATCTTCATGTACTGCCAAACATTGCAGAGCCGCCTTGCTATTTTGCAAACTACGCACAGCATGAAGGTAACTGCCCCAACGCGTCTTGCTGGGCAATTTTAGTTGCTCGCCAGAACCTTTTTCTACAATTATCTGCTTGAATAACGCGCTCAGAATTTGACTTTTTCTAATAGATTTGATTAAGTCGACGGCGGCAACAGAAATGAAGGCTTGTATAGCATCTTCTTTCATTATATCATGACAAAGTAAATTCTTATTATTCTGTTCTTTCATTATATCATGACAAAGTTATTGTAGTATGGTTATATTATATTAATAAATAACAATGTTTCTTGAATAAAACACTGTACTTAACACAATTTTATAGTTGTTATTTTTGAACAAGGAAATCGAAAACATTAAGTTTCATAAATCGATTTATGCGAAATATGTATAAATTGATCATAAAAATATAAATACCCGAATAAATACCCATTGGGTGGATTCAATGGGAATATTCCCGGGAATATTCCCATTTTAGGAATTTACCCGGGTAGAATCACATCACTAGTCATAACATAAGAACCTTGTAGCGTTGTACTTTTTTTTTTCCTTTCCTTCCTTTTGGCAACTGAGCCGATGTTGACTATTCGTGTGCGTTCGCGCAGGGAATGTTGTTGAATTTAAAGATTTTAATTATGCAGATATTTAGTGTATGACGTCGTATAGTTGTGTATCGTAAAAAACAATTTGTGCACGCAGCCATTGTGGAGAAATTCACCAAAAACTGATTCCGCTGGGCGAACGTTGTCCTGGCGGAACTTTTTTTAATCCATAGACTTTAGAAGAAAAGAGATGTGTCCAAAAATTAGTGTGAATTTGTGTGTAATTGTGTATGTATTAATAAAATTAGTACATGCATAAACTTCGGAGAAATTCAAGTTTCCGCTACGCGAACGTTTGACCATTAGCTAGTTTTCATATAAAGCGTTTACATAGAGAGCTGTAGATTTTTACATACGTTGTTTTGAATTTGTTTATATTTGTTTAAAAAACAGATTTAGAAAAAATCGTAGGGCTTAAAAGATAAAAATATAAACGTAAAATACGCTTATTAGGTCTTAGTTCTTAAAGTATGCACTTTGGGGTCTAGATTTTCACGTTTATACAAACCTTGTAAGTGTCTGCAACATGTTGCCAAGTATCAATGATGTTCCGTTAGTAATTAAAGAGTTATAAGACAATTTACCATGAATAGATCACTGTTTACAAAGCAGTCAAATATCACGACGTTCTAAAGGAATTGCATGGTAAAATGTATGCTAATAATTAGTGTATTCATTCAACTATTCACATGCAAAATTTCATGTCATTAAATTCAGTAATTAAAGAAAAACAATTATAATACTGACGAAGCATCGAAAACCTACATAACCCGACCAAGTTCGGATGGCTACAAAAAAGCGGCCGTGCCATATATCTAAGAAACGTTCTTAACCTTCCAATATAGTATACGCTGTCATACACTAAATATCTGCATAATTAAAATCTTTAAATTCAACAACATTCCGCTGCGCGAACGCACACGACTATTCTGCCAGCGTCATGTGGTGTGCGTTGTACTTGTTAAGGTGGATCCACACATTGCGAGGCATGCGCTCCGCACGGCGCACAACGCATGCCTCGCCAAGTGTGGACCTGTATATTCGTGGCGAGGCATGCGCTCCGCACGCGCGAGGGCGAGCCAACGTATGTCGGCAAATGCTTCAAGATCAAAGTGCCTCAGTGCGAGCATTACGTTAGGTGTGGACGTAGCCGCGCATGCACGTTCGAGCGTGCGCCGCGTACAATATCAACGCACGCCTCGACTGCGAAAATGAAACTGCGTTTGCTCGGGCCAAACAGCGCGCAGCGCATGCTCGGGCCGATCCAACCCACACAGCAGCAGTCAACCTAGCAGAGAATTATTTTTTTTTTTTCAACTCAGCGACGGTTACATTTACTTCGTTCGCGATTATACGCCATACGTCTTCTCTTTTATTTTTATTAAAATAATGATTATGTTTAGGATCCCATAATAATCTATTACTTTCGTATAATAAAACTGCTTTTCGTAACATTTCTTTATCGTTCATAATGCGCGCGTACATCCGCAGCGAGGCGGACACAACCATCCAAACGCAACGCACTGCTCGCAATGAGCCGGCCGCCACACGGCGCACAGCGAATAGCGCGTGTGCAGCGCACACGCGCTGTGCGTTGTGCGCCGTGCGGAGCGCATGCCTTGCCAAGTCTGCGCGCCTATTTGCCTCGAGCATTTGCTTCGCACGCGATGGCTCGACCCGAGCATATGTTGGTATAATTTGTCAACACGCACGCCTCAAGCCGAGGCATGCGTTGTGCGCCGTACGGAGCGCATGCTCGCAATGTGTGGATCCACCTTTACGTTTTGTCACTCGTCTGTCACTGTCAGTAGTGTCAGTTAATTGTTTTTTAAAAATAGTGTCAAATGTCAGTTGCTTGAGGATGGACGTGATTTTGGTATTGGAAGTAGGTAACTATAAAGAAATCGCATTTACAAGGTTAATAAATAAGACGTCTTGTTTATTTAATTAATTTCTCGCCTGGAATATATCTGGTAACAGGTAAGCCTAGTTTCATTTCTAAAGGTAACATTAGCATACCTAAACTATATCGCATATAGTCAACAAGCAAAACCAAAACCAACGACAAGCTCAAAAACGAAATAAATAAAATATGTGATAAAGCCTGTAAAGAACAATGCAAACATGGTGGTTATATGAAAATTACTCCGAAACTACATTCTTAGTATTTACCTTGTATAGTCTGATTTCTGCACTGAAATATTTATAAACTTTTGCTTTGGTTTTCAGATCACAAAATGAATATACACGATGAGATAATACCGAAAGAAGTCAGAGTATCGAAATGGTATTTTGGAGGATTGGCATCAGCTGGAGCTGCATGTATCACACATCCATTGGATTTGCTGAAAGTTCAGATGCAAACCCAGAAGGGAAAAAACATCTCTATGGTGAAACTCGTTGGAATAGTGGTCAAAAATCAAGGTAAATATTATTTGCTTTATGGAACAATTTATTAAAGGTTTAGAGCCATTATTAAATAACAGTCAAAATGTTTTTAGACTTCATCTCAAGATTTGAAAATGGATAAAATTTGAGTTAAAAT
The DNA here is from genome assembly GCA_949629135.1 of Eremobia ochroleuca. Taxonomy (NCBI): domain Eukaryota; kingdom Metazoa; phylum Arthropoda; class Insecta; order Lepidoptera; family Noctuidae; genus Eremobia; species Eremobia ochroleuca. Next base: position 11,953,765 of record OX451391.1, on the reverse strand, counting down.
AATATGAGGCCATGAGAGCCAGAGTAGCCTAACTGTATTTTTTTCAATACTGACTATATTTGAAAAAACTGCTTTAACCAGTAAAAGTCATAGCACCACAGTGAACTAAACATTAAAAAAAAAAAACAAGATTTGGGCAGCAAAGAATGATTAAATATATTTATTTACTAAAGTTACTATTATTTCAAATCAGGGCTTCTATTTTTTCAGACATATTATAAATACACCTTTTCAAAAGAAACTAAAAAACTAGAGGATATCAGGGATTAACCTTGATTTTATTGATTTAAGTACCTGCTCCTGAGGGGTGATTCTTAAAATTTTAAGAACATTCACAGTCTGATTTCAGTGCCAAATCTGTTAAAAATATCTCGAATTTCCATCCCTACATTTTTGACATTGATTGTTGCTTAGTTGAGATTATGACTAGACTTTGAACGTTTTTAACTACAGGAATTATAATAATATTCCACAACTTTCACACAACACCATCTAGTCCCAAACTAAGCAAAGCTTGTTTTATGAGTACTAGACAACTGATAAACATACATATATAATTCTAAATACACATAATTATTATAGATAAATTACACCCAGACAAAGAACAAATGATCATGCTCATCACACAAACATTTGTCCTGGGTGGGAATCGAACCCACTACCTTGCATATAGTAGTCAGGGCCACTGACCACTAGACCAACCGGCCTGCCCTATAATTGGCCTCCTGATGAAAAGATGGATTGGTGCTGGCTGTCATTATTGATAGATTGAAGATGGTACTAAAATGAATTATTGAACTTAAATGAATTATTTATTATGAATTATTTTTAGGTATCATGGGTCTATACAATGGTATCTCAGCTTCATTGCTGAGACAGCTAACATACTCAACAGCAAGATTTGGAATATATGAGATGGCTAAACAACAACTTACTCCTAAAGATGTAAGCATTGGCTTTTAATATTAAAGTGTAAACAGAAAATTGGCAAACGTTCTGCAATAGCAGAATACAGAGAAGTTTTCATTTTTCTAGGGCCATAATCTTACATTGTTAAGTTAGTATAAAATAAGCAGTAGAAGCAGTGAGCATTTGTGCACTATTCCTCTTTCAATAAAACCACATTTTTTTTTCCAAAATGTATTCTCGTTAGTAGTGCTAAATTGCGAATATTCCCGGTCACATACCGTCGTCGACACTGGTGACGATCGCGAAAAAAGGATCGGGAAAAAATTTTTTGTTCGTTCAGTGTGGACGAATGGGAATTCTATTCGATTATTCCCGATCAGTACCATCACTGTCGTTAAGACTGTTGACAATCGGGAAAAAAAGTTCCGTTCGTCAATATTGTGGACGAACGGAACTTTTTTTCCAGATCGTACACATGCTTAGTTCAAGAGTCAAGGTTTAGAAAAGTTCAATGTGTAGACGACGGGGTGTGCCGTGTGACTGATCGGAAATATTCGCTATATTGTATGATTACGAAGTAAAAATAATATTGTGTACTTTATATTTTTTAGGGTCGCCCCATAGCATTTTATATGTCGGCATTTATAGCTGGACTCGGTGGGTTTGCTGGAGGATTTGTAGGCAATCCTGCAGATTTAGTCAATGTGCGAATGCAAAATGATGTCAAACTGCCACCTGAGCAAAGAAGGAAGTACGTAATCATTTTGTTTTGCGATAACCTCTGAATATTGTGTAAGGTTGTTTGTGTCTGAAATCAATCCATCGATGCTAATATTATGAATGCGAAAAATACTCTGTCTGTAGTTCTTTCTGTCTTGACTGTTACCTTTACACTACAAAAAATGAGAAATGGAATTAAATCCACTTCTAAATAATTTGGTTGTTTATGCATGCTACACACGCAAAATAAATGGTAAATAAATACAACCTACCTACTGGATAGATTTAAATGTTGTGGAACATGCAGTGGCGTAGCTAGCATGGGTGTCACCCGGTGCGGTCGTAAGACGCGTTGAAGAAGCGACGGTGGCCGAGTGGTAAGAGCGTCTGACTTCCGAGCTGGAGGTTCAGGGTGCGATCATCAGGCGGTTGAGATTGTTTTTGTAAATATATACTTTTAACTCGTTTGGAAAACACTAGGTATTAATTACCAAGATGAATTCACTTCACGTCAACGTCTAGTCAATTCCAGGAAAAGAAATGAGAATGAATGACACTGGCTGGCGTAAGCAATAAGCAACGAATATTTCAAGGAAATCCCAGAACAACACTTACTTACTTAATCCCCGAGCTCTAGATACGAAAATAAAAACGAATACAATTTGGGGAATCTCCGACCGACCAAGCCATAGTCTCAGACAGACGCGACGTGTAGGTACAGACGCCAGCACATCAAGCTACTACAATCTGTCAGATTTCTTTAATAGATTTTAAACTTTAGCGCTAAAGCATAAGGTTCAAAGTTGATTGGGAAAATCTGACAGTTTCGGGTAGCTTGATGTGCTGGCGTCTGTACATTGCCCAAAACATTGCTGTTCGGTAAGGTCAATAAAATTCTTAGTTATTTTATTTTAACGTCTTGTGTACTTTTCTATTGATAGATGTATAGATCACTTACTCCTTTTTGTTTTTTATAATAAGGATTTTTGAAGGTTTGAGTACCAAGGTTATATTTTTTTACGGTCGGGTGTCACCCTCGAATGGCAGGCACCCGGAGTGAGCCGCTCCCGCTGCCCCTCCCTAGTTACACTTAGCCACAGGGGCCATCTCATGATATTTAACACAAATGTTAGCTTTATGCCATGGAAGATATAATAAATAAACCTGCTAGCTGTTATTACTATTTTCATAAACGAGAAACAAAAATTATCATTGATTTGAACCTCCATTTATTTAACCTTTTCGCACACAAAAACGTACGAAGGCGGACTTAATGCCTTAAGCATTCTCTACCAGTCAACCAAGGGTGGTGAAGAGATTAGATGGCAGGTGCTTTGGTTGAGCCGAACAATGATAAAAAAAAAAACTATTCCATTCAATACCAAGTATTTTTAAGAAGTTTAAATTCCGAATTTATTTCAGCTACAAAAATGCTATCCATGGCTTATGGCGCGTAGCAGCAACTGAAGGTGTAACACGACTTTGGGCGGGAGCTACTATGACTTGCAGCCGTGCAGCCCTCATGACTATAGGACAACTAGCCTTTTATGATCAGATCAAGATACTACTTCTCAACACTCCATATTTCGACGAGAATGTTGTAACGCATGTCACATCGAGTCTATTAGCGGTAAGGCTATTGTAACATAAACTTGTGTAAACTTCTTTACTAGTTAATTTATTTATCTACAAAGTTAACATGTTTTTTTTTTAATATTGCCAGGGAGGTGTAGCAACAACTATGACACAACCGGTGGACGTCCTCAAAACACGTGCGATGAACGCTAAGCCAGGCGAATTTAATGGCATATTTCATCTCATCACCAGTACTGGCAGGGAAGGCCCCCTTGCATTCTTTAAAGGATACATTCCAGCATTTGTTAGGCTTGCGCCTCACACTATTTTAACATTCGTATTTCTAGAACAACTGAGAATGAGATTTGGTGCAATCAAACCACCAGAGAGGTTAATGATGTAAAAGATCTTGCTGTAGGACGCATGTATTTTTGCATAGTTTTGTAGAATGGTTTTAGACAATGTGTGCTAACTAGGCTTTATTAGATGCATTTAGCTTTACTTACAAGTTAAGGAATTCGACGTTCTTATTTATTTTACAACAGAAATAAAGTAATTGCTTACATAGATTTAATAGTTGAAGACCCATGCACGTTTGATGTTGGTACTAGGCTTGACTGGTCCATAGGACGAGGTCATGTCATGAGTTGTTGACAGACAACAAAACATTTTTCCCGAGACTGTATGGTTAATCCTAAGGGTAACAAATTCTAACGACTAACAACACTAGGTACATCTGAATAATTTATTTTACTGAAAAGGCTATTACTTAGCTTAAATTCCTTATCAGATGAGTGTGTTGTTGACAAGGATCACATTCTGTAAACAAAGCAAAGAATGCATTGGTTTTTTTTTTTGCAATATTATTTTTCATAGGCACAATAGTAATCGTGTCCATAATCTATATGAAGGCTAGTTTTGTAACCTTTAAGATTGACCGCAAATAGTCATGAAGGAAGTTATAATTTACTCACAGTCATGTGAGAGTTTTTATAGTTACCATTTTCATGCTTTTTATTGTTTTTCAAGTTTTATAAATAATTTATTATCGTGATATTTATAAATGGAATTAGGCACATTATTTTAGGTTACATACTCGGAGATTATCTACTTTATCTGGTATTAAACTTAGAAGCCGCTAGCCATTGGTGCCATTTCATCAACTTTGGTCATAATTGGCTCGACTTGGTGGAACCTACGCCTTGCCAATAGATTGTAAGAAAGAGGCTGCCACCCTAATAAACAATAATAATACCCAAGGCTATTGAAAGATAGTCTAGTCATTAAAATTGCTCAATAAACATTGGGAACACTACCTAAACTATAGTAACATGGTGTCGTGCTAAAGGTACATTTCCGAAGGCGACCGCACACGGCAGCGGTACAAAAGCTGGCGGTCGACAGAGCTAACAGAGCGGTAAGACGTATTTTTTTTATTTTATGAGTGAATTTCTCAAAACTGAAGAAGAAAAATGCAGCTGCCGCCGTAGATGTTACGTCGCATTCGTAACCAAAACCGTTGCGGTTTGCGGTATGCCGTTGCCTACGGAATTGTACCTTGAACCAATCATATTACAGACTAAGCTAAAATATTTTCCGGTTTGCTTATAGTATAGTAATCCCGTGCAGTACTTATAAGTGTTCGTTAACCTTGATGCGACAGTTTTCTAACAGTTCATAATTGAAGATGACAAGTTGTGGAATGCCTTATTTATTAGAATAAAAAATAACATGATCTGTTATAGTTTTATACACATAAACATAAGCACTGGTGTCAAGTGAGCTTGATAATTTAATTATTGGCACTAGCAATATTAGCTAATATCTATCCCTGTAAGGGACAAGACAAGAGGGTTTTTTTTTTTAAATTTCTAGTTGCTCTATATTCAGGGCTGTGTTTTTTTTTTAAGAAATTTTGTTATGTTTATATTGTGCCAAAATAAGAATTTGATGGTTTTTAAAACACTATTCCATTATAATACGACAGTGGTTACAAACTACTTTTATAGAATTTATTTTTGGATGTATTTTTTATAATTTGAAGATACATACATTCCTCAAAAACATTATATTTAAACTATTCAAATACACAATATACTTAATGTTATTTACGTGTTTCATATAGATTTGACAACATATTGAAAATTGTTTACGTACGTCTGTTTTAGTAATGTAAAGAAACAAGTTATCAGGGTATGGCATCAGACAGAAATCACCAATGGCTCTATTTTACACTATATGACATTCCAGAGCCGGATATTAAAATTTCTGGAGTTAACTCTAATGAGTCATGATAACTATTGTAGTATGTCTTTAATGCCAATCGTATACTAAATGACTTGAACAGTATCTAAGCTAAGCAGTGTTCAATATCATACTTAGAGCAGCCCTATTGTCAGCGAGGTAGAGTATCTCCTAATATTGTAAGATAATTACGTATCACTGTTGCTCATGTAAACTCTACACAACTATCAGGTTGGCACAAAAGTAATGAGACACTTGGTTTACGTTTATTATTTATATTAGTAGTAGTAGTAGTAGTAGTATATTTTTTATTATTATTACAATACAAAAAGCTTCTAAGACTTCTTGCCAACGATCCGGCAAAGTTTAGATGCCTTTCGCCCAGAACTCTGATTTGTTCAACTCCGCCTCTACATCAGTGAAATCATTAAATTATTTACGCCGCAAATGTTGTTTCAGGGCTCTAGACAAATGATAGTCTGATGGGGCGAGGTCTGGAGAATAAGGTGGGTGGGGTATCGTCTCCCAGCCCAAGTTCTCCAACTGTTGGCGAACGGCAGATGCAACGTGAGGTCGAGCGTTATCGTGTAGTAGAACTACATTGACTCGTCTTCGTCCTTTTTTCTTGATAGCAGCAGATAGTTTGGTGAACTGGGTTGAATATTTGTCAGCGTTTATAGTTTCATTGTGTATTAGTTCATAAAACAGCATGCCTTGCGTCAAGCTCATACAGATGGTATTCCACGGCGTGGTGACTGCAGTTAAGTGCTTCCGCTAATTCACGAGTGCTAGCATCCGGATTCTACTGCAGTTCGCGGCGTAAATCGTCTTCATTCACTGCGGGTGGTCGTCCTGAACGTGGCTGACTTTCATGGCTCCTGTCTCCTGATTTAAAACGGTCAAACCATCGGGACACCGTCGTATAGCTTGTACTTCCAGCGCCCCGTGCAGTGTTGCTATTATCGGCCGCAACCCGCGCACTGTGGCCTAACAAGTACTCGTATAAAAGTATAGTGTTCGAATTTATCGCTCGTCCATTTTTTTAAAAGTGACTAAACCGATCGCAAGGGCGGCTTTATATATCCCCACATCACAAGTACCTAGTGAATATTATCGAAAACAATTAACGTGAAAAAGAAAATGTATAGAGTTTTGTAGTGTCTCATTACTTTTGTGCCAACCCAATATTTACTAAACACTGTAAAACACGCATAGCCAGTCTGGTATGTTTTGTCAAAAGACTTACGAGGCAGCTGGTGTGTGTTACTAGGTAGGATGATAAAGATATCACTTTTTCATCTATACAATCCTACATAGAATAATTCTTCCATTTAAGTGTCCTAAAATAGTGACCGAGTCGGTTACAAAACCTATCTTTAAAAACTTTATAATTGTTATTTTTTAAATTTTGACATACTGTTATAGCCTTATACAAACATAGTTTTTGTTTTTACCCTAAACCTCTTAATGGGGTCATTATAATCATCATTAGACAACTTTTACTATGGGACCAACCATGTAATCGAGAAAAAAAATCAGCTATTCCTTACATTTGTGTTCATACGGCGCAGACAGCGGCAAGTTGCTCGAGCAGATTCATCGAAGAAGATGAATTGTTCAAAATGATGAGTACAATGAACAAAGAGGTTTAGGGTAAACGAAATCTAAGGTTGTACCTATAAGTAAATTATTATATTAATGTTATACAAATTGTAATGCGTGTATGTTATACAAATTGTAATTCTTAGTACCCAAGGTATTAATCAATGTTTGACATTAGACTTAGCTAATAGTTTCTCCAAAAAGGAAAAAATAACTTATTACCTAATAATTATAAATTTCTGTGTTCAATAGTCCCAGTTTGTAATCAATATTTATTTTATTGTATACAATTATTTGATGTATATAATATTGTTATTCGTTGTTGTATTCTATAAAGGGAAATAAAAGACCTCCCATCATTAGTCGAAATAAATACTTAAATGTGTCCAATTAGTCAGATAGGACATTGTGTAGATTTCGATAAATTTTAAAATTCCATTTTGGTGGTTGTGTATTAAAATTCTTGTTACTCAACATTCCTTGTTTTGATTAATTATAGCATGTCCTTTCCTTAATCCCGTTTTAAAACTTAGGGCCGATCCTCACTATAATGCCGTTCATAGTTCGTTCTCGATCCGATTTCGGTGTGGTAAAGTCGTATCATGTTCACATTATACAATCTGACTCAGTTCTTGTAGCGGAGATCGGCCCTGATCGTGATTGGAATGGGATTCGAGCGAAACTTAACTGTTACGGATAGTATGAATGCCCGCATATATTTTTTACTTCATAATATTTTATCAAAATAAAATTTTATCAAAGCAAAATAAAATATCTTTTATCAAACCGAGATTGGACCAAGAACGAACTGTGAACGGCTTTAGAATGAGGATCGGCCGGCGGCCCATAAAGTTCCCAGGCTCTGCTCCTAGACATAAGGTTAGTAATCGCCTGGTACAGTCCGATTCAAACTTTATGGCAGCTCTGAAGTGCGCTACTCACTGCGCGTTGTATATAACACATGCCTACTTAAAATAGCTACTAACTAACAATTATACCGAAAAATAAGATGTTCACAAAAAATACGTACTTAATAATTTTGTGCTCGACTGTACTCGACTCAAAAAATGTATGTAGAAGTTTACATGGAAGTTTAACATACTTCTACATAGTAAACCAGGTCGAAATTATCATGGTTGGAGACGACTATTTTTTGCCGTACTCAAAATTCATTTTCATGAAATTTTCAAACGTGAGGATTGTGTGGTGAAGGACACGGTTTCTTGAGTAAGAAAATCGTTGATAGGTAGTAGGTGGGCGGTGGGCAAAGCGCTTAACCTTTTGAGCGCCAAGCGGTACCGAACGCGATGTGTCCCCCAGCGCCAAGCTATAAATGTATAACGAATGTATAGTAAACAGTAGTGATGAGGGTAATTGTATAATCGATAAATGTTACTAACATGTTAATGTTACTTGCATTTCATATAAATGTACCAGATAAATAAAAATAATGACGTATTTTTATGTCTTGTTTTATTTACAATTATAGTTGTAATAAGAAAAAGCAGAATACACGTTAAATAATGACAAATCAGATACATAACTCAAACAAAACAACAACAAATCTACGAAACTGGCTACATCCCTATTGTCTTCTGACGTCATCCAGTTGTCTTCATACCAAGACCGTAGCGCTCGTAGCACGTAAAAGTTCAATTTTTATTAGGGATGTCTATGGTCTCTTTTCTTACATTTTTTTGTCTATTCCATGTTTATGCTAAACACAATATAAACAACAACAATAGAGAGCTGCAGTCTGCACTATTCACAATGACCTTGATGCGCTTACGTCTATGACGTCACAGGATGTCTTCTATTCATGTCTATGGCGCACGAGGCACCGATATCTACTAGTTTCGTAGTGACGAGATCTTTCAATATCGATATCAGTATTAACCAAAGTACGGCACTTAGTGTGTATTAAAAGATTCGTGTAAATACATGTGTAAGGCCTAGCAAAATAAATTACATACCTTTTATGAGTCGCATTTTTTTTCAAAACTCAACATTTCGATTCGAAATAAGTGTTTTTTTTTAACTTTCGTGTCTATCGACACTTTAGAAACTTGATCAAGTAACTACAACACTAGACGTCTTCATATGAAGACTACGGCGCCTGGGACATTCAAAAAAAATTTTGGGCTATTATAATTTTTCTGTTTTTAATATAAACAAAGACCCCTATTGAAATAAACATTTAAGTTTAGGGTTTAGGCAATCGTAAGAATACGCACAAAAGCATTTGTTCATGTATTTTAATGTAATAAACATTATGATTAGATATTGTCTTCTAATAAAGACGTGGCGTGGGGGGCATGGAAACGAGTGTCTTCTATAGAAGACCGTGGCGCTCAAAAGTTTAAATATAGGAATATTTAAGACGTGCTTCTCGAATCGTCCTGGAGGGTGCAGGCAGTTATGCCTGACGGGCAGGAGAGAAGGCTTAAATAAAACTACACATGTCTTGAAATATCATATTATTTATATACTTTTGTGACAAACTCATGGATGACGAGTGCATCGAACATTGGCACTAATATAAGTGGTGGGTTTTTGGCATTTAAAATTATAACTATTCATTATTACACTAACACGTCTAACACCTAACGTTTTGTTCTGCCTTAAAGTGGTTATAAAGCCAAATGAGACTCGGAGTTCAAAATAGTTGTGTTATGATAGATCATTCAATCCGGCGCTGTTTCTCGCTTGCTCGTAACATGAGACTCTGGCCCGCTGGCTCTATCAGTATTGTTGCAGGGCCTTGCATCCATGGCTCGCCGTCCACTTGCATAGCACAAGATCCTTCCAATTCAATCTGAAAAGAAAGAAAAAAAAAAAAAAAAACAATGTTATGGGTAATCTATATTAAATTCAATCTGCACCTCGATACGATAATCGAAGAGCAGGTTGCGGAACTATCGATAGTTAACCTAAAGCTCATAGCTCTATAACGGGATCGAAAGTATCATACCTGTCAACTAAATCGATACCGCAAGATGATAAGCCATACCTAATACATTGTATTTTTTGTAATACTATCCATAGCATTGCAATGTTGACAACGTAATGAATTATTTGATCTTGAGCAATCGATATCGATAAATTGCTAAGTTTGATACTGGCGCCGATTCCCTTGTTCACAAACTAAACTAAATTTATGATCAATGCATCTTTGTCTTTCTATTTCATTATGAAAAGGACAGAAGATAAATATTAGTTTAGTTCTGTCAAATTAGTCAGCGTTAGGTATCTTAATTTGAAGAAGAAGATGCACTGAACTTAAATTTAGCTTAGTTTGTGAACAGAATCGGCACCACTGTGGTGTTTCTTATTCATATTGTTGCATGTTTTCTGGGTCAAATAAATTCATACTACAGTCCCATGCGAACTCAGGCCTTTACTGGCATTATACCTGATTTGCAAGCCTTTTTTACTTCTATGTATATTAATTACCTCAAGACTAGAAGCCTGTGCAAAACGGTAAGGTTCTGCCAACCCACACTGCAATCTCGCAATGTGGAAAGATGATGAAATTCCAACCACCTGTAATTGTATATTTTATGGTAAATCAACAATATCATAAAAGTTAAAGAATACAGATTCATGCTCGCTCATGTTTGTTTTTGAGGAAACATTGAATTTGTCTTATCAAGTTATCACAGTCAGTGTTGGGCGAAATTTTGTTAGATTGTCAGCTTATACTAGAAATGTATAGCTTGATATGTCGTCGTGTAAATGTAATATATATAATAATCAAATTATTTTGTGCTGTAATTAGGAAATGAAACGAAAAATGATGTTGAAATCGACCCTACAGTGCGATTCTGTAACCATCTCACCGTGAAAACTTGAGTGAAGTGAGCGTGGAGTGAGCTGTCAGTGTCATCCCACTTGAGACTAGGGATTGACCAAGCATAAATGTACAATCATAATCGAGATTTTAATAATATTTTTTTTTTGCTAATTCTGTTGATCATTTTATATAATTTCAAAGCTAGTATTTTAATTATCAAAACATTACTATTTTGTGGGGTTTGCAGCACATAGAAATTCCTTATGGAAAAACCCAACAACCAACGAGACACATTCTCTTTTTATTTTCCTCAAGTAAACGTATGAAGATTAATTTTGGCGTTTGTTTTCAACGCATGAAAAGTATGATTTAATGACGAAGAATCTTAAGACAAAACGTGAGTGGTTTGTCTAATTCCATGAAAATAAAGGGGATTAAAGATTTTTATATGAAGCCTGGCATACCGTCACTCCCATTTTGATTTTTTTCAAATTGGCGGTCACATATATTATCACGGAACGTGACACTTTACAGGGTTTGATCTTATTATGATTTCTGTTTGCATTGATGTCAGCTATCGATTTTATATAGGTTTCATGCGTGGCCGCCATTTAAGAGATAAAATCAAAATTGCGGACAGATATGTTTACCCACGGACCATCAAGGCCCTTTTATACCTCAAGTTTCCCGTCGTCAATACTCTGTTCGTCCACGTCTTCTTCATTGCCCATACCTACAATATAAACACAATATCAACAACAATAGAATCAGAACGCTTGGTCGCGCCGACAGAGGGCGCCTTCCGGTTTTCCGAACAACAAATGGCATATGTATGCGACAATCTATTTGGTTCGAGATGGGACTTTAGAGCAAAGGAGAACGCCATGGGTCCGTACCAACTTCCGAGGGTGCGGGTCACAACCAAATGTAGATCATAAAAATTACTCCTATATTTTAAATTAGATTTAAGTACGTTTTTTTTATGAAAATGTTTCCCGGATTTCGGACATTAAAAATACAAGTTTTTATTTGATTTTGTACGTTCTGTGGCGCCGTCACGGATGATGTTACTTTCAATATTGGTTTCATCTGAACTATTTAAATTGTTATCAACGAAAACGTACAGGTGCTTTTCCATCGTAGTCTTTGTGTGATAATCCTTAGCGATGCTTCCATCAATCATCGTCGTCGTTCATTCGTCATTTTCTCGAACGTAACCTCAAAATATTAAGTAGGTAAATGGTAAATAAATATGAATTGCGGGAATCCATGTAAAAAGAGCAATATAGGAAGGGCATTAAATT
>OX451391.1:11826735-11941418 GCA_949629135.1 Eremobia ochroleuca | reverse complement strand
CCTATTATAATAGGTCTTTACCTATGAAATTGCCGTTTTGTATGAAAAAATTTAAACGAATTTTTTTCATGTATTTTTTATTTGTATTAATCGAAGTAATCACCCATGCAATCAATGCATCTTTTCCAACACAGTGGCAGTTTATTGATACCCTTCTTAAAGAAATCAGCTGGACGGGAGGCAACAAATTCTTCAAAGGCATTTTGTACTGCCTCTCCGGTATTGAATTTTTTTCCCGCCAAGAAGTTATCCAAATTCTGGAAAAAGTAGTAGTCTGTAGGCGCAAGGTCTGGTGAGTAGGGCGGATGACGGAGAGCTTCCAACCCCAGTGCTTGCAACATGGAGACCGTCTGCTGTGCAGTATGAGGTCGCGCGTTGTCGTGCAGGAGCAGCGGAGACGAGCGATTGACCAATGCTGGTTGGAGATGTGCCAGCTTCTCCATCATTGTGTTCAGTTCTTCACAGTACACATCTGCAGTAATGCTCACCCCGTTTGGTAAGAAGCTGTGATGAATCACACCGGCGCTAGACCACCAAACAGTGACCATCACTTTTCTAGGGGTAAGTTTTCGTTTAGGGCATTGTTTAGGTGCTGAACCAGGATCCAATCAACTTGCTGAGCGCTTGCGGTTATCAAACAGAATCCATTTTTCACCGCAGGTAACAATGCGGTTCAAAATTCCTTCATTTGTGTGTCTGTTGAGCAGTGCAAGGCACGTCTCGACGCGTACTTCGCGCTGGCGATCATTGAGTTCGTGGGGCACCCATTTGTCAAGCTTTTTTACCTTGCCAATTTGACGCAAATGGTATATTGTTTTGACGCTAACGTCGAAAGCTGCTGCTAATTCAGCCGTAGATTGTGTATCATCAGCTTCCACAATCGCCTTTAATTCGTCACTGTCGACCAAAGTCTTCGGACGACCGCGAGGTTCATTTTTCAGGTAGAAATTTCCAGAACGGAAGCAAGCAAACCAATAACATGTGGTGCGTTGGTTTGTAGTGTTAGCTCCGTAAACGTCGTTGATGTTGCGTGCCGCTTGTGCCGCGTTGCTGCCACGACGGTACTCATATTCCATAATTACTCGAATTTTTAACGTATCCATGATGACGAAAAAGATTTAAATGCGATGAAAATGTAACACTAATCAATAAACAAATGACTACTTTTGGAAACAAAATTCCATGTTTTTAAAATAAAATTAATTTGAAATTAGAATTCTTAGCCAAACAAAAATTATTTTGATTTGAAATGGCCAGTACTGCAGAACGGCAATTTCATAGGTAAAGACCTAATATTTTAAAACTAGATGAATTAGGTGTTTCTTATGCGACTGCTCTGGGAGGAATACACGATTGCGATCTATTGCGGGTAACGAGCACAGCAGACAAATACCTACAGTCAGCTACGAAAGTTGTTTAAAACTTCGGTTTTTTTTTATTTAAATAAATAAATGTTTTATTCAGTATTAAAATTGGTAAAATGATTACATAAAGTCTTAGAAATTATTTACCAAGGTATAATGATGTTAGATGGCTGTACTAGAATAAACCTGTATCACAGGCGGCATGAGGTCCTTCTTCGCCGCAGTGACCACACGTAGATTTTAGTTCTCTGCATGTTTTTGCTGCATGACCATATTGTTGGCATTTGTAGCATCTGGTGACCAAGGTGAACTCACTGACAGGGCATGACGTCCAATTTATATGAAGCCTTAATTGGGATAAAAATCATTGTGGCAATCATTTGGGGATTTAAATCATAATAATAATAAAACATAATAAATCAAGCTCTGCTCAAGCTATTACATGAAATGCAGAAAAGCAGTTTATTGAATAATTATGCGTAAAAAATTAAGTGTTTATCAACTTTCGTTGCTGACGTTACCATAAAGTAAAATATATCCTTCTTATAACGGTAGGTCCATTACATAATTATATTATATATATTATATGATATATTTTACTTTGATCACAAGCAAAATTCTCTAGACGACTAGATAATATGCTTACTTCGTCTATATTAACACAGCCAATAGGTTTCACAAATGAAGAACCATGATGGAACTTCATGGAGATGTATTACCATGTCCGTAATATACCAGCAACATCTTGCACAGGTCGTTAGCATCAAGTAGAAAAAATAGAAGGCGTAAGGGTAACCTCCAGTCAATATACCTAACAAGTGTTACCATTACAGCCCAACTTACGTAATTGAGCGTGCGACTAGCGTATCTGTAGAGGAACTGCGCACGCGCGTGATGGAAGTCCAGCGCCACCTGCGCATCCACGCCGATGCTCGCGTAGTTGTATGCGTGCAGCACGCGCGGCTGCCGGTAACGAATCAGTCTGCTGCGCTTCGGAATAATCGTTACCTTCCATCTGTTAACGAAAAGAAATGTTTCGTTTATTTCTGTAAGTAGCTCTTCTAAGTAACTTTTGATCACTTTAATCTGTGATGTCTTAAACCTGTCCAGTGGTTGATGACTAGCTTGTTTGACAGCGTTGATGATGTTGTGCGCGTCCAGAGTAGTATGGCTGCCTGCACCCCAGCCCAGCACACGAGACAGATCATTGCCCGTACCCATGGGTAAGATCGCAACTGCAGCCTACAATAACAGAAGATTAGTGGTGAATACTTAAATGCTTTATACACCAGAAACAGCGTTGAGCAACAAGTCTTGTTTCCCGCAACATTTGCGCAAAACAAGCGATGGTGCGCGATGTTCTTTTGATTACCATGAATACGGAACATTTGTTTTTTTTCAACGTTATTTCCCGAAACACTAACATGTTGCTGCCTCGTTGGTCTCGTGGTAGCAAGCGCTACTGCTGAGCATGAGCTACCCGAGACGGTCAAATTTTCCCAATCAACTTTGAACCTTATTTTTGGCGATATGGTTGAAAATCTATTAAATATCTTGATGTGCTGGCGTCTGCTAGCTTCACTTAACCACCAGTTTAGCCGCCGGCTTGTTTGTTATCCAATAACATAAAATAAGACACGGTTATCTAATGTAATAATAACACTAGTTTACAAATTTTAACTTTTTTTTTATACCCCGAAAGAAATGTATAAAAATATGTTTACCTACCTTCCTTAAACATAAAAGTTTAGCAAAAATATTATATCACGTCACAATTTCTTCCTGCAGTCAAATGTTTTTCTTCAATTACCCAACGTGCTGACGCCAGTTTATTGTTTATTCGTTCGCTTCAAACGACAATTATTATATTTTTTGGGTTGTTGCATAATTAATTAAAAAAGGTAACATTTGTTTTTAAAATTATTAAACTTAGGAAGTATGAGTGACGAGCAAGGGTAACGTTTCCACCAAGATTTAAAGGTTTTTGCAGAACGACATCAAGGATTTTGGGAAGGAAACATGTTAGGGGATTACTTGGGTCCATTATAAGAGAAACTGATTCAAATAAATATAAAAAGAAGGCAAAAATTAATAATTTTTAATTTTTTAGTGTTAATACCAAAATGATGTAATCCATTTAAGTAAATATATATTTCTTAAACCAGACGTGACAGAATTTTTTTATTATTTTTTCTGGATAATTCTACCTCAATAAACAATAATTTAACAACTTTCAGCTGGGGTATGAAAACCGTGTAAACTAGTGTAATCATACAACATCCTTCACGTTTACTATTATAATTCTTTCAGGGTACTGATTGGGCCCTCTCTCAAAAATGATACTTTGGCCTCTGCTACATGATACACCAACATATATAATCATTTAAATAAAATATATCTCTACCTTTAAGTGTGGGACGGAGAACAATGAGTTCATGACCCACGCTACGGTTCCGTCTCCGCCAGCGACAAGGATGCGACATCTCGGAGGCAACCACCGCACCACGCTCTCTGGAGAAGTTGAGCTAATATCCACCACCTATTAATTCATATTTAAGACTTGAATTTCGAAATCTTCAAACGAAATAAAAGAAATCTAAGGTTCTTTGAACATCAATTATTATGAATAGTCAATAACATAACTCACTTGAATAGGATTCAGGAGCCCTCTAAACAAAGAAAGTACTTCGTCACTCCTGTTGCTTCCAGACTTGGGATTTGCTGAAAGATTGTGCATGAAATAATTACAAATAACGCAATGTATTTTGCTATACCTAGTCCATTCATTGAACAAGAAGATATGGGTTAGAAACAATTTATTCACTCTAAAATTATAAAATGTTTATCATTTTCTATTGCTAAAGTACCATCATTTTCATTAGAATTACAAATAAACATGCTTGTTATGCGTAGGTGTTCACTGAAGTTAGCTCCGTCTACTAATTAACCATGCTTGGTGAATCTTAATACAAGATATTTATTCATTGGGCGAGTGTCATAATTATTATGCTGCCATACTGGGGAGGTGTACCTAAAGCTTAGTATTTTAAAACATGCAAAGGTCATACTGTATTATACTTTGCTTTTTAATTAATATTGTTTGACAGTAAAGACTAAGAGCCAGTGGCCTCTGCAGCATACAATGAACAATCTTCTATGATAGTAATCCCTGTATTATTTTCAAGTCAATAATTCTGCTCAAATAAGTCTCTGCCTTAACCCGGCGAGCGTACGGTATAATACACCCAGACCCTAATAAATCTCTCGATATTTTGTGACATATATGTGTCAGTTTCCTATCTATTATAATGACAATAATTTTAGAAAAGAATTTAAAATCAATATTAAATGGCAAAAATTTCTAATTTATCATATGGTTTGTCACACCCACTTTATGCTCCATGTTACAAATTTTTATGTTAAGCACGCCAGGTTAAAAACTCTAAAGAATTAAGGCAAGCAACAGGGAATTTCTACTAAACTAATCAGATAACAGACTAAATGCTTATTTCTTTTCATCCCATCTGTATCATTTATGCAAATAAAAATGAGAATACATTATGTTTAAAAATACATGATACTCCATTGACTTCTAACATCTTTTAGGTAATCTCAAGTTCTTGGCATAAGCAAGCCAGAATAATTATGCAGTAGAGGCCATTAGGTCTAACAGTAGTAGTGAAATAACTTGCAAAGAATATACTGTTTCATTCAGAATGGAAACATACCTAAAATTATGAAAGGTTCCCAGTCATTGTCACCTGGATGCTTTATGTTAGAAACATGTCCTTTTTGTAACTGTACACATGCAGGTGGAATTATTATATTCCTGTACTTTTGAAAGTCACACTGCTGTAAAATGTTATTCAAAATAGATATTTTTAGTAAAATATTGTCATCAATCATAGATAAAATTGTTAGCCCTGACAAGTCCTTTGCTGGATAGGCCTCTCTTACAATAGACCAATTATTTTACTAAGCTTGGTAAATCACATCAAGCTATGTTAAATAATTGCCCAGGCTTTCAACAACTTATAACATTTTCGAATTTAATAGTTTTACTTCTAACTGCTTACAGCTTACAATCTACTTGGAAAGCTATTTTAGAATGATATGAACATGAAAAATTAAAAGTTTGGCTGTTTATTTGTATCAAACTCCATTGTATGTCATCATAAAAATGTCAATAATTCTACTCCATTTGCATAAAACATGCATCAATAAAGCCAATCATAAAATTCTATCAATTGATGCCTATATAATAAATGATTATCTTAATTAAATAATAAAATTACCTCATTGTCACTAGCAGGTGTATGAGCCCACAATTTTGTTCTTTGACACCATGAACAGAAGTATCTTCTAAGGCCTTCTTCATGCTGATCCCCCACTAATAAACATTTAGTTTGATACTAGAGTAATGTGATAAAAAACTTCTCTTCTCTATGTCAATAAAACATGCTTGAATTTTTTGCAATGAATTTTCAGAACACATACCATGAACCCAATGATGATAAAATGGCTTATCGTCTGGCCATGTCACAGGTTTGCATCTCAACTTTTTATCAATAGCTCTGTGGCACCTTTTGCATGCACTCACAGCACAGCATTCACAGAAAAGTCCCACTATCGGCAACATGAGTTTACCACAATTTGTGCACTGTAATAAATTGGAATCAACTTGAAAATATCAATCAAGCTGACAAGGCACTCAAAGAAGTCCTGGTCTTTTAAGTGATGAAAGCCAGAAAGCCTGTAGGTATGTGCAAGTATGGTCAAAATTGTGAAGAATAAAGATAGTGTCAAAGGGCAAGAGTTTAGCTGGTTAATTTAGGAGCTCAACACACCAAGCATGGTGTAGTGCGCCGTGGTGCGGTTTGTGTACTTTAGTTCGGATTTTTCATGACGGTACCCCCCATTTTGTAATGAAATGCTCCGCACCGCACCGCGCTTTGTGTATAGAGGTCCTAAGATTCACTTACATAAATATTGTATGGTATAGATTTGTTACACTGAATGCTTCTCCAAGTATGCCCACGGCTTCTATATCGTGTTCGCATATAATTATTATCGGAAAAAAGAGATTGAAGAATTCGATAAACCAAATAAACGAGAAACGCACCGCCTACTAAGAAATAGTGATTGCAAATTAAAACGTCATTCAAATTCAAAAAGGCTTCCATTTCGAATTTGAGCTTTCTCAGATACTGTTCAACTAATTTAGAACGTTTTAAAACAAAAGTATGAATACTGAATATATCAAAGGAGAGAAAATCGATAATTTATTTCATTGTTTATTTATTTGATGAGCACAAATGACAGCCAATCAAATTGCAAAGATTGTCATTGTCACTGTCATGAAGACTATAGATAAGGAGTCCAAACTCTGTACATTAGAGTTGTGCCAGAAATTTGAAAAAATAACGTTGGCGGGCAGAGTGCGCTGAGGTCGCTAAGTTACCAAGGTAGAGGGGGAAATTCCCGGTATATTTAAATGCATAATTGCTAACTAACTTCACGCGTCTTACATGCCGCTAAATTCACTCGGTACACTACGTAATGCAGCGCGGCTGGTGACTGGTTTTAGAACTATTGCTCTAAGAATTTTTCGGGACAAATTTTCCGTATGCGATGCCCTAGAGCATGAAGACTAGAGAAAAGGAGTCCAAACTCTAGGGCATCGAGGAAAAAAAAAAATGAAAAAAAAAAAAAAAAAAAAATTGTCCCGAAAAATTCTTAGAGCAACAGTTCTAAAACCAGCCACCAGCCGCGCTGCATTACGTAGTGTACCGAGTGAATTCTCTACCTTGGTAACTTAGCGACCTCAGCGCACTCTGCCCGCCAACGTTATTTTTTCAAATTTCTGGCACAACTCTAATGGACTCCAACTTTAATGGTCTAGTTTGGACTCCTTATCTATAGTCTTCATGCCCTAGAGTTTGGACTCCTTTTCTCTAGTCTTCATGGTCACTGTCAACCAACACATAATTACATTGTTGCAATATTAAAAAAAATGTATTTAAGGCCCGTTTCGGCTCATTAGTTTTTGCGTGAAGAAGTAACAATAATAAGAAGCACAACGTGTAATGTTAAATGCGCAAAACCTGAAAACAGTTTGATCAGAATAACGAGCAGAATTAATTGAACCACTTTTTAATATAGGTCACATTTTTCAAAAAATCGTCATTAAAACGTTGCCGTATCTATTTATTAATAGGTCAACCAAGCCAATGTCAGCGCGGCGCAGCGGCCACGCGACGACTCCTCCCTCGGTAAAGCGTCGTCGCAGACGCAAGAAACTATCAGAATGGCCAGTACAACTAAAACAGCACATAAAACCTTTACAATTTTTATAATGACTTATTTTCTCTCTGAAATAGGCCAATTGAATTAAAAATCAGTTGGGGTGTCTGAGGTTTTGCGCATTTAACGTTACACGTTGTATATTTCCCGCTGCGCTGCGTGGGGCCACGACGGCCACTTTTGTTTAGATTTACATTTTTAAATTCGTAATATCTTTTGAATGGAATGACCAATTTGAATAATTCAATAAGTAATCTACAGGTATTGAAACAATCTTGAATACGAAATGATTTATTTGGACAAGGATTAATACAAAGGTATGGATAACATGGTCTGATTTTGGTCGGCATTTCTATATTCAAATGTAAAAAGTAGTTATAGGGACATAACTACAATAGTTGAACATAATACAGTTCATCCCAGAACCACTTGCACTCAAAGGGATTTTCCACACTTGAGCGTTCCAAGTTCGTTCTACGTTTGAATCTGCCACTCGGCCTTTAATGTGTAATATATGGTATCGCGAAGTTTTTTGTAGATATTGATATGTTCTTTAATATTGTGGAATTTTTATGTTCTATCATCACTAGTTTCCGCAGCGCATGCGATGAAAGACATTTTACTGCTAATTTTTTTTACACCTTGGGTTACATTATTTAAGTTTTAGTAGGAACCCCTAATTTTTTTCTAGTCTACACTAATATTATAAAGAGGAAAACTTCGTTTGTATGTTTGTTTGATTGTAATGAATAGGCTCAAAAACTACTGGACCGTTTTTAAAAATTTCTTTCACCATTCAAAAGCTACATAGGCTAAATTTTATTTTAGAAAAAAAAAGGGTTCCGTAAGATATCTGGGTTTTTCGGACACAAGGTGTAAAAAATCAACCAGAAAAGTTACTTATTTTGCGTACGCTGCCTAAACTATAAAAGATAGAACCATAAAATGTTCTAATTAATTGTAGATCTTATAAATATCTACAAAAAAGTCCGCGACACACTATACCTATCTATGTCGAGTGAGACACAACAACCATTTTTTTATTTATAAATCTTGAATTTTTTTGGACTACATTTAAACGCATTTATTTTACTCATGATATTAATCCTTATCAAAATAAATTATTTCATCACTAAGTACAGTTTATGTAGATAATATTTGGTCTTTGAATTATTAAAATTGGACGTTTGGTTTTGAAGTTATGACGAAATTAAAATATTACGATTTCTGCTGCACGGCCCGTTGCGAAGCGTCACCTAGGCGGGGCGGGGGCGCGCGTGCGGGAGGGGTTTAGATCTATGAGCAATTTTCCACAACAGCTGCTGAAACTTGGAGAAGAAATTTTTCTATCTTTAAATTAGGGCACCGATAATGCAGTTACTTTGGATGAGTCTCTAGGCCAAAAAATTGTCCATAATTTAGATAGTCTGATAGATGCTATATATCCTGACATCGAAAACTTACATCAAAATGATTTTCGTTGGCTGTGTTGTAGAGCAATAGTTTCTCCCAGGAATGAAACAGTCAACGAAATAAACAATTTAATTATGCAGAAAGTACCGGGTGAAGTTAAGTGCTATAAATCCATAGACACCGTCACTAACATCGAGGACGCAGTGCACTACCCCCAGGAATTTTTAAATTCTCTGAACCCCGCTGGGCTACCACCTCATGAACTGTCGTTAAAAGTTGGCACGCCGATAATGCTTCTCAGAAAAAGCCCCCCCAACATGTGTAATGGCACGAGACTTCTTATAAAGGAGCTAAAAGATAATTTAATAGTAGCGAAGATTATCACCGGCCCTGCAGCTGGAGAATTAGCTCATATACCAAGAATACCCATGATTCCTACTGCTTTGCCTATACCCTTCAAAAGGCTCCAATTTCCAGTAAAAATTTCTTTCGCACTAACGATAAACAAATCCCAGGGCCAAACATTCAAATTAGTAGGAATTGATTTACGAAAATAATGTTTTACGCATGGGCAACTTTACGTTGCCCTATCACGGGTCAGGGCTCCCGACCGTCAGTATATTTTGTTACCTGAAAATAATTTAACGTCAAATATTGTTTATAGAGAAGCTCTACAATAATCGCTTTAGTTATCCATCCTAAAACAACGGGTTGCACTCCGGGACTGCCGGCAGAAGTGAAAACTTAGTATTAATTACATTTAAATATTTTCGTCATTAACAACTTTAACATCCTCATAAAGACAATCTATGCAGCCTGCGGATAATGACTGCGTCGTCGATGTTAGTGTCGGTGTCTGTGAATTGACCTGGGAATCATTTTGCTGACCGTGCCTTTCCTGGGTAGGCTTTTTGCAGCGGTAACCGACATCCATGCGGGCGGAGCCGCGGGCGACCGCTAGTAATAAATATAGCCTATGTTACTCAGGGATAGTGTACCATTCTAATAGTGAAAAAAATTCTGATTGAATTGGTCCAGTAGTTTTAGAGTTTATTCGTTACAAACATACATACAAATCTTTTCTCTTTATAATATTAGTGTAGATTACACTAGTCTAGATCTGGCTTAATGTGGACGTGATTTTGACTTTCTGGATGCATAATCATACAAATGTAAAAATGAAAACCCTTAGACAATCTGAAACGGACATTAATGTACCGGGCTAAAACAATGGTTTCAAAAGGAAGTAATATAGAACTTATAAGTCAATGCACTACAATCACACATAAAAGTTATAAGTAATAATCATGTTTTTAGCACCCAAGTTACTTTCGCAAGTGCATGTTACCGGCGCTCTGTAAAAGCACCATATTAATGGCTTGATTGGAGCTAAGAATATTTTTTTTTAAAGTCATAGCAAATTGTGTAACCCAGAGTAAATACCAATTTTATTTACTTTATTTTATTAGAGTAATAAGGAAAAAATATTTAATAAAAGATGTATATGTCTCAAATAGAACTTGTTTTATTTTAAGATAGCACATAAAACATTTTTCAACTTGACAGAACTCAAATCAAGAGGTGTCTTTTTATCTTTATTAGATAATTCCAAGCTAGCTCCAGCTTTCACCAACATACAAGCTACTGCTTCCCTGTCTTCTTCACAAGCAATGTGGCTGAAAAAAATGGTAGGACTTTAACTGCTGTCAATTTGAAGGGTGGGAGTGGAAGGGGGGAGGGGAGTGTAGAGACCCGCCGTGAAGGATGTTGCGGAACCCCCTCCTTTTTGAGATATGATGTTTTTAATATTCTAACCTCACTTTCAAATATTCTTGAATTGAGATCGATTTAAGGTCAGAAGAGGTGGGGTGGGGAGTGACTAATAAAATGAAGGGGAAGTACAATCCCCCCTCCCCCCATCCAGCCGTTAAGGAATGTTAAAGAGTTAAAAAAAATATATTCGGATCAGCCACGTAAGGAATTTCAAGGCTTAAAAAAAATAACCACGAAGGCTAAGGCGGGAGTTTCAGAAATGAGATTGTTTAAAAAAAAACTGTTATTTGGAACTATACGAAAGTCCTTGTCTGTCAAGTGTGTATGCCCATCAAACGTTGCGCTATCTCAATATATTTTTATTTCTCTTATTTATATATTTGTTTAACACCAAATAAAGATTATTTATTCTGCACTGTGTTTAACTTTAGGATATGGTATATTTTCGGATATAACCGCAAAAATAACTTTATATTTCAGTTTCTTTTGGAAATACCTTTACTTCGAGGGCGATAAAATTAATATAATATAGTGCCTGCGTAAATATTCATCCCGACTACGAAACCTTTCACTGTGCGTGGTGGTTTCACTTGTTGCTTGTTGTTTTTTTTTCTGTTTATCGTGAGCAGTCTGGCTCTATTAAACTGACCACATTTTTACTGCATTAATTTTGTTTTATTTAATGTTTCTTAAGTGGATTTTCTTTCTAAATTGGCTTCATTCATTTCGACTAACGCCAGAAAAAAAATGTTGCAAGTAAAATGACAACTTGCAACATTTTTTTTCTGGCGTTAGTTTTTTAAATATTTTTAACTATCTTCTGCTCGCGACTTCGTCCGAATGATAATAACTTAATATATCCTAGGCATTGAGTTAAACATAATCCTATGGCACTCGGCAATAGCATAAGTTCATAACTATTCTCTATGAATGTAGCTTGATACCAGTGAAAGAATTTTTGTAACATGTTAAAAACAATTTGTTTAAATTCTTATTTTCTTTCATCCATTTGTTATAAACAGTGATCGGAATAGGCTGAGTATATTTACCTAAAGTTTAAAGAACAGAGACAGAGATGTGAGAGTAAAATTTACCGGTAAAAAAAAATTGTCGTAAGGAATTCTCCGATTTCCGTCTCTGTTCTTTAAACTTTAGGCAAATATACTCAGCCTATTCCGATCACTGGTTATAAAAGGGTTCGAACCTCTGTGGCATACCTAAAGTTGCAAGTACATACATAAATAGTCGAGTTTTGATGTACAGGTTTGAAACATATGCCAATCGATAGAGAAAATTATTACAAACAACAAATACAATTGACAAAAATGTCGTAAGTGATATACTTTCTGAGTTATTCCAGTTTGAAAATATAAAATATATTAAAAGAAAACCTTCATTTAATTGATTTAATAGTCCATTATCATCATTTTAAAGCATTCCGCGTCACTACTAGTAATGAATTGGGTTATCATAATAATAAAATAGTTTAAAATAATTTAATTATTTATTTATTTAATGTTGTTTATCTTTTTTACTACGGCAATCCAGTTTAAAGCTAGTCACTATTACGTGGAATGCTTTAAAATGGATGTTTTTCTTTTATTATATTTTCCCGGAATGCAAAAATAAATAACATTAATTAAATAATAATATCATAAATTCCATAAAAGTAAACTTGATGATGACTTAGTAAAACTTAGGTTGGTAAAAAAAATATATTTTATACTGTTATTTTATTAATATGATAACCCAATTTATTACTAGTAGTGACGCGGAATGCTTCAAACTGATAATAATGGACTATTGAATCAATTAAATGGAGTTTTTCTTTTAACATAGGTATTTTATATTTTCAAACTGGAATAACTCAGAAAGTATATCACTTACGACATTTTTGTCAATTGTATTTGTTGTTTGTAATAATTTTCTCTATCGATTGGCATATGTTTCAAACCTGTACATCAAATCTTGACTTTTTATGTACTTGCGACTTTAGGTATGCCAGGCTTCATACAAAAATGTTCGATCTTCTTTGATAAGGTTTAGATGGATTTCTCAAATTCAAACCTGCTATCTCTAGCTGACATAGCAAACCAATTAAAAAAAACATCCCTGTTGCTGATTCATAAGAGGCCAGCTAGTTATTTCATAAAGTAGTCACACCAAATACTAACAGAGGTGTTGATCCAGTGGAATCACAAACATCTACTTTAATTTGTGGTGAAGTTAGGAGAAGCTCCACAATATTACTCCTCCCTTGAGCAGCAGCACGGTGCAGAGGAGTTGCACTTAATACATCTGTGTCATTAACATTTGCATCAAAGTTTATTAATAACTTTGCTACCTGCAAAAAATATTTAAAAAACATTAATAACATTAGGTATCTCTTCTAAAAAATAATACAAGTAATAAAGGCCCACTGTATATTGTGTAGTATTTGATTTTTTTTTTATTTTGTGTATTTTTGTGGTGTACAATAAAGTATATACAGCATGCTTTTTTTTACTGTCTCCAAATTTTTACAGGGTGTTACACCCATGAATATGAATAACTTTCACTATGGAACCAACTCTGAGGTCACGAAAAAAAAATCAATTGTTTCATACATTTTGGTCAAGTAGGTATTGAACTTTTGTATTAAACAGCTGATTTTGTTTTCGTGATTTCAGAGTTGGTCCCATAGTGAAATTTGTTCATATTCATTAGTAGAACATCCTGTAAAAATTTGGAGCCTGAAAAAAAATTATACAGTATAAATAAATAATATTTTAAATGAAATTATACACTGAAGTGAACTTGTTAACTCTAGCTTATCCATCACATCATGAATTATTGATTTTTCTAGATCCTCAGATTTAAATTACCTCCAAATGGCCCTTTGAGCAAGCATAATGTAAAGATGATTGTCCTCGAATTGTCTTTTTATTGACATCGGCTCCTTTGCTTAACAGCAGTTTCATTACTTCTACTCTTCCAGCTGAAGAGGATAATATTAAAGGAGTTGAATTTGTGTCATCCAGTGGATCAACCGGACTTCCTGAATCTATCAAAAAGTCCACTAAATTTTCGTTGCCACCCAGTGAAGCCCAATGAATAAGGAGACGTTGATTCTGAAAAGTTATTAAAATAAAAAATTACAAACATCATGAGCAAGACTTACAAGTTTCAGCAGTGCGATTCTGTAACCATCTTACTGTGAAAACTTCACAGAAAGTTTTTACATTTTTTTTTTAACCATATGAATGGCGGTATTATTTGTAGAATAAAATGAGCCAACAGTAACAAAAGAAAAGCTTACTGAATCAGGTGTATTTATTAAAGCATTATCTTCATCAACTTTCACTTTAACTTGATTATAGTCTCCTCTGTAAGCGGTTTCATAGACTGAACCTATAGACATTTTTAAACGGATATTTGATTTGATAAATTCGATCAAAGTACTTCGAATGAAAATCAATAATGAATTATGTACGACGACACTACACCATACAACTTTCGGTAGAACTTTAAGGGTGCACGAAAGGAGGCTTTAGCGACTAGCGTATAGCGATCGGCCAAAATGTAAACAATGAAATGCTAAAATGCACTGACGTATAAACGTCAGTGTAGAATTGATGTGACTGACGTCTGAAAATTTTTTTTTTCCTTGTGGAATAGGCTAAGGTCTGGGACCATGCTCCCTAATTTCTAAATTCATATTAATAAATTCAGTTAAATTCTTCAGTTTATTTTTTGATAACAAAGGTAGGTCCAGAGTCATTAGTTTGATATTTATCCATAAGTAAGTGCGAAATAATAGAGTAGAAAATAAATGAGGGCGCCACAATTGCTCAGGTATCAACCCAGTTAGTACGACCCAGCTGATCTTGATACTTGAGTACTTCATTCGCGTGGAAGTCGTAAGAAAGACAATATACTAAATCAACAACCACATTTTCATAAAACTACCCTATATACATAGGTATGTACTTACTGCATTTGTAGTTTTGGTCTCAGCAGCCAAAACATAATATACACAGAATAAGAGCGATGACTTCGTTACGGTTTTGTTATATGTATACATTAGATAACTCCGTATGTTTATTAATCAATTAGCTGTGCCCGCGACACAGACGTCGGGAAATAAGTTTGTTTTCACGGATTTTTATTGTTTTATGCGGAACCCTAATTATTTTTCTAAAATATAAGTACTCATTATAACATCAGCTATCTGCAAGTGAAAGTCCCATCGAAATCGGTTCACCCCTTTCAGAGATTAGCAAGAACAAACAGACAGACAAGAGAATTAAAAATTGTTTTTTTGTTATATGTACCGCATATTACTTTCATATTCATTTAGTTAAAAGCTGTTATTTTGACAATACAAACAGACACTTCAATTTTATTTATTTGTTTATATGTATAGATTGCTCTCAATAAGTTGCGCATAGTAATAAAACAACAACTCCACTCAAATATAAACTATACCTAGGAAAGTACACTAATCTAATAAATTAAAATCTCAATATTCTACGCCTTCCATGGGATCTCTTAAGTTCGTGTCATGCTTACTGAGCCAACCTTATCGTCACTGCTGTTTGCACCAACCCGCAGGGTAATTGCGTAACACACTATCAGTAGCAATGGGTTTCATTTTGACAGTTCAACAACATTCATTGCATTATTTACGTTGTTGAACAGACACTTTTGTCGAACTTATGAAGCAATGGATTAGCAATATGCTTCAATATGATTCAAATTGAGAGTAATAGTGTGTTACGCAATTAGGGTGCTGGATAACTAAATTTTAATGGTCTATGTCCTGGTACAATGTTCTTCCACGATCGCAATATTTCTTCTCAATTTTCTTAACATGGTCACAGCAATTCTTACAATCCTGAGCTTTTATCAAATAGAATGCCTCTTCCGTTAGCTCCTTAATGCTTTTTTGCACCGACATTCTGTGAAGCGACCTATTCCAGTGCCCAAATTAACTCTGGTTAAGATCACAATGGCACGGTGGCAGTCTTACCACAGTGTGACCGTAATGCCCTATAATATCATCTTTCGTATTCTGGTTCAGGCTTATGTTTCTTTACCAGCGCCAGAAGCGAGGGTTTTCTCAAATCTGGGTCGAATGGCACATTGCTTTGTTGTAACTATATTCTTATTTCATTAACCTTATTAGCTAAAGTGGAAGCTTTATTCTTTGTAACAGGGTGATAGAGTTCTTTATAAGTGGATTTTCACTTTGCTACGATGGTTGTTATGCAGTGCGAGCAACATAGTAATTATACTATAGTAACTAGGTGTGGATGTCCTTAGGATTAACTTTTTTTTTTTTTGTTCTGTATTTTATAAGTGGAGACCTCTAATTGGCTTTCAGACTAATGTACTGTCCTTGATCTGTTTGTTTTAGCTGTAAGTCTCCCATGTTATTTAAATAAATAAATAAATAAATAACAGAGTGTAAATAAATAGGGTGCATTGTCCATCACGACGATTGAGGGGATAAGTTTTTCTGTAACCCATTTAGTAAAATTATATTGGTTCATTTCGGAATGATAATTTTTTTGTTTATTCAAACCGCTAAAGAGTAGTAGATCATTACACGCAAAACCTTTTTCATTTCCAGGATGAAATATCCATCGCTTTCTCATCGAGGTGACCGTAGTGAATCCTTCAGTTTCAACCGATTGCCAGCATTTTTTAAGTTTGTTTTTCTGCATGTAGCTTTCATTCAAATATATCCCTTTGAAGTTCTTCAGCTAAGATTCTGTTTTCCATGATAATTTTTTAATATTCTTCCCCTTTGTGTGCGATAATAGGTTTTTCAATCAAAGCTTGTCTGTTTGTTTTACATTTTTTTTACATCGAAATCCAATCTTTTTAAAAGTTTCCGCAAATGCTCTCGACTTCCATTATAGCCGATGCCTTCCCTGAATTGAACTAATAATTTAGCAATTGTTGGTATGTACAGTCCGCGCGCGAGCTCCGAGGAATCGGTGGCTGAGGAAGCGGGCGGGTGTGCGCCGCGCCCGACCGTCGCTCCATCCCCCGCACTCTCCCAGTACTAGTGTCGACCCTGACGCGAGAACACAGTTATCGAGTCATTTTTAATTTTGCGATAGTAGGTAGTGTTATTTTCTACTATAAATAGTACTACACTTATAAGTTGTTTTGGGTTACCATGTACTGAGATTACGGCCTTATATGTGCGACTTGAACCCAATAGAGCTCGCATGGGCAAAAGTCAAAAGGCTCGTGAGGGAACACAACATTACTTCAGATTTTTCTCTGACGAACGAGACTGAAGGAGGTCACCGAAAAAGCTATCACGCAAGTCACAAAAGAAGATTGGTGTGGATATGATAATCATGTCTTAGCATTAGAGGAACATTACTGTCAAAGGGATGGCTTCATGGAGAATGTTGTCAACTCATTTATTATAGAAGTGCGTGAGGAGAGTGACGATAGTACATCAAATTCTTCAAGTACTGATTATTCTGATTGCCACAGTGATTAAATACTTACATGATACATTTTTTTTAATTTCAGTACATCCCTCATAGAATGATTTCATGATTTACACTCTCGCGGAGGCTCAAGATGTATTAGTATCGACAGTGCAATATCAACTAAATCACAACTCTAGCTCATTACGTCAACATTCCTTATCATTCCTCGGAGCTCGCGCGCGGACTGTACCTCTTTCGTTACAGTATTTAAAAAATGTATTTTCTGCTGAATCGCACATTTATGTCTTAGTCGTCCAATACCTTTGAGGGACGACCCTTTCTATGTTTAGTTGGTGTCAAGAATTTCCCACCCTTTTCCTTGTTGCACGATTCTGCGCACTGTGTTTACAGAAATACCTAAAACAAACAGAACATGGTTTTAACATAAAATATACTGCCAGTTTGACGAACGAAGTCCCGCGGAAAATATATTAATAATGTGAAAATATTTTCAAACTTTGTTTCTTTGCATTTGATATGTTGCTTGGGCGAATGTGCAACAGTAAAAAATCTATTTCGTAGTATGTATAATATCAATAGCATTTAATTTTTTTGCCTTACTTTCAGCATTATTTAGTCGCGCTATAACTACAATAGTATTTGTTTATCTAAACGAAATCTCCGAAATGATAATAATGATATAAAAATAATCTGTAAGTAATGTTTAGTTCGAAAATTTTGCTTCGTAAATGTATTAATCGTTTGCAATGAATGTTTGGTGAAACTTTCAATAGTTACGTACCAGTAAAATCTGCTGTAAGTACAGACGCCAGCACATCAAACTAGCAGTAGTTTGATGTGCTGGCGTCTGTACTTACAGCAGATTTTACTAAGAAAAAAAAAAAGAAATTTGACAGATTGTAGAATCTGTCAAATTTCTTTAATAGATTTTCAACTTTATTGCTAAAGCATAAGGTTCAAAGTTGACTGGGAAAATATGACAGTTTCGGGTAGCTTGATGTGCTGGCGTCTGTACATTTGTAAACATCTTCGAAGTTGGATAGCAGCTTTCCAGCTTGAAATTCTGTTATACACCGATTGAAAACTTTATAAATTATTTCACAGGCACCACCATGAATTACCTTATTCATAATATATCACAGTTTTCTTGTCCACACTCAGAAATGAAACACATAAACCAACATTCTAACGCAAAACGAAACCGATCGAGAAGAATGGGGTTCCAAAGTGAAACTAGAGGGCGCTGAGTGTTTGTCACCAAGGAATGTATTAGCTTATATGGGAAAAATAATTATTTTATAATTTTTATAAAAAAAATGGGTCGTTTTGCTAATTTTCACTGCCAAGAAATGGAAGTATATAAATTCCCTAAGAACCCTGTGATAAGAAAAAAGTGGGAAAATGCGATGAAAATTAGAATGGTAAAGTTTAAAGCGACTGATCATTCTAGGTAAACATTTAAAAAATACTGATTTCCAAACTACTTCAAAGGAAACAGCAGGCTAATTGCGTAACAAACTATTAGTAGCAATGGGTTTCATTTTGACAGTTCAACAACATTCATTGCGTTATTTACGTTGTTGAGCAGACACGTTTTTCGAACATTTATGGAGCAATGGATTAGCAATTTGCTTCAAAATGATTCAAATTGAGAGTAATATTGTGTTACGCAATTAGGGTGCTGGTACGTTAAAGTTGCACTAATTTTTAAAATTTTATATTTATGTTAATATTTGCATTATTACGTTTATTATTGTTATAAATCTATCTTGACAGGATTTCCACTTCAGAGAAAGTTCGTTTTACATAATACTTCTTTGAAATAATTACTATAAAAGTTAGAGAGTTTGTGCAAGTGTTACTATTAACGTTTCTAAACATATTGTTCTCTGGCAATTGCATTGAAGGTTCGAATGGATTATCCAAACAGACATTTCCAAAATTAAAATTATCTCTCATATGCCTCTAATCTGAAAAAAG
Source organism: Eremobia ochroleuca (assembly GCA_949629135.1). Lineage (NCBI taxonomy): Eukaryota > Metazoa > Arthropoda > Insecta > Lepidoptera > Noctuidae > Eremobia > Eremobia ochroleuca. Next base: position 11,922,127 of record OX451391.1, on the reverse strand, counting down.
GATTAAATTATCATTGTAATGTATTTTTAAATTCATAGGTCTGTTAGGCCATTATTTATGAAAAATGAAATATTATATGATATATTTTTTATTATTAAAATTGTATCACAATATTTTGAATCCAAAAACTGGATTAAATATCGTCAAGAGATATTAAAATATCCAGAATTACGTATACCTCTCTATTAGATCAGCTTTTTTTCCGCACACTGAAGCCGCTCTTTTCTTCAGCTCCGTTTTCAATTGAGCAACATTCCAGGTAGAATACATTATATAAGGTACAAAAAGCAAGTATAAAACGTGGATAATCAATTTTAAAAAAGGATAATCAATTTTAAAAAATATCCCGATATCCGCCATTATAAAATGATGTGACAAACACCCACTGCCATCTAGCGGATACGTTTCTGGTAATCTTCCCCATTGACAGGTCAAGACTCAAGACTCAGGGTGTTCCTAGAAAATGTAACGTTTAGGTCCAAAATATTTAATTTTTACACTTTTATGTCGCACTACGTCGTAAGATAATTACGTAGTTGTAATTTAATTTAGTATGAAAACGATGATATCACCGAGATGTATTCACCCAACCCGAAAGGTAGGCAAGTGGACATTATGAAAGATTTGAAAGAACAGATTGATAAAATATTATTATTCACTAATGTTGATAACGTGCCTTGGTAAAATTATTTTAAGTATCTCTAACTATTGTAATATTATTACATCTACATTAAAACCCTTCTATGTAGCTGACTAAAAGACTTGTATCCATAGTCAAGAAAAAAACAGGGTTTGGTTGGGTGGTGCGTAGATACCTTGGTGGTGTGATCATGGGTGTGTGTGATGCATTGAGATAGGAAAAACATGGAGAGGCCTCGTTATTTTATACATACATTTGCTTATAAAAATATGAGTGAAATATGATTCAGAATGTGAAATATCGTTTTGTCTCATTCTTTCTAATAAGATAATCGTATTTGTTAAAAGAGACAATAATATTTTTTTTAGTTGTTGCTCATTATGGCAATATTTTGTCGTGACGTAGTCACGGTTGTAGGTAAGTGCCATAGCAGCCATCTTATGCGCACATTTTCGTGGTAGTTTAGCTGTCAAATGGTTGTTTATTTTTTGTATTATTGAGATTTGCGAGAAACTTACGAGGACTTTGCCTTTAAAACTGCATGTAAATGTTGGAAAACAGCAATTCAACATGCCTGTGTGTTGTATTGTGAAGTGTGATGCAAGAAAGAATGAAAATCTACCCTCAACTGTCTTTGCACAGGTTAGTAGCCGGTTTTCATGCAATAATACATATAATAATAGACAATCGATGATATAAAATTGTAACCCGATCATGAATTTATGGTTAAAGTATTAATATTTGGGTGAATTTCCGTATAACAGATATTTTTATTGTTTGTTAATTCATTCGTTTGTTTACAATAATATGTCCTAATAGAATAGTGTTGTACCATTGCCGTAATAGTTTCCGGAACTAGTTCCTCCGCTGGAACGATATCGGTATATTCTGCGATGTTAACATAAATAATCCTGCGTCTTATTCGCTTCGAGTGACCTTGCTAGGTCTGGCCCATGTCTCAGAGTACCATAATCAAAATATTTTACTTCACATAAACCTACATGGGCACTTATGAAACGTCAGAAGCTAGGTGCACGGTTCCAATTGGTTGTTTTTCCTATGGAGAAGAACAAGCAAGAAAATCCACGTCTATAATGTTTTCTATTTTGTTAAGTACCTGGTACTTGTTGACAGGCCTATACAGTATTCTCCCCTACCTATTAACATTGTAATTTGAAAACATTGTAAAATCCAATTATTTTTAAAAGAGGAACCGTAGAGTTTCTTGCCGACTCTTCTCCATAGGAAATGTCCAATTGGGACCATGCACCTAGCTTATGGTTATATGCTGTATGGCTTATGGTTATGTGTGGTGGTTTATGTGAAATAAAATACACTACCGCTCAAAAGTATTTGGCCACCTGGATTTTGTTTAAGTTAGAAACAATACATATAAAAAAAAAAACATTTATTAGGTTTAATTGTTTTTATATCATCGCAAATTACTTATCTGCGGTAAAATCGTAAACAGCTTATTGTTATTTGCTGACTCTTGGTCATAAAACCAAAACAGTGTAAGTGTCGGAATTTATTCGAAGTTAATCTTTGAAGTAGGAGTTTTATTTTGATTTAGTTATTGAGAAACAAATATAACTAAAATGTAGAATAACTACTACAAATATTGTTACGTTATTTATCTGATGTTATTTGACCTGAAAACTTTATTTTTATTTAATAATAATGTACAACTCTGATCCTCAAGATACAGACTAACGTCTAGTTTGGGGATCACCGTTAAAATCTCCATGTATCATGTACTTACTTGATTATTAATAATAATAATAATAAAAACACGCTCCCCGTAGCTCAGTACTTAAAGTCTAATATATTTTCTTGTGTTTCACTTCTGAGTTTTATTTTTTGAAGATAATGGGTAAAACTAAGGAATATTCCCAAGAGATCATGGGCATAATAATCGGCCTTCATAAATCCGATAAAAGTAATCGTGAGATTTCAAGACTGCAGAAGATACCAAGGCAAACTGTTGACTACATCGTTAAGAAATTTACGACTGAAGGAACAATTTGCAACAAACGTCGATCAGGCAGACCGCAACCCACAACTTCGAGTGAAGATTTGAGTATAGTTATTAAAAGCAAACGGAATAGACGATTAACTGCACCAGAAATAGCAGCACAGTTTAATGTGGATCGTGATAAACCAGTCAGTGTATCCACAGTCAAAAGAAGACTCCGTGACGTAAGACTTATGGGATGCATAGTGGTCTCAAAACCACTTCTTAAAACTATTAAGAAAAAGAAGAGACTAGAAGAAGCTAGAGAACACAAGAATTGGACAACAGCAGATTGGGAAAAGGTCCTCTGCACGGACGAATCAAAATTTGAATTTTTTGGATACAAACGAAGAGTTTACGTACGGCGGAAGTCAAACGAAAGGGTGAATGACGCTTGTACTGTGGCTTCAGTTAAACACGACGGAGGGTCTGTGATCATTTGGGGCTGTTTTGGTGGCCCCGCCGTTGGAGATCTGGTGCGAATACAAGGAATCTTAAAAAAAGAAGGTTACAAAAAGATATTGCAGAATAGCGCAGTGCCTTTTGGAACCCATTTAATTGGTCCAGGATTTATATTTCAACAGGATAATGATCCGAAACACACATCAAGACTATTCAAGGACTTTTTAAAAAGAAAAGAACAGCAACAGGTGTTGAAACTCATGATATGAGTTCCACAGTCCCCAGACTTGAACCCGATAGAACTATTGTGGGATCAGCTGGATAGACAGGTGCGGAAACGTTGTTCTACATATCAGGAAGACCTGTGGAAAAAACTGCAAGGCAAATGGCAAAAGATAACCAAAACGACGTTGGAAAATTTTGGAGCTAGGTTACCGAAGCTTTGTGAGGCTGTCATAAAAAATAAAGGAGAACACATAGATGAGTCAAAATTTTAAAATAAAAAAATTAAAATAAAAGATTATTGTTATGTCTAAAAATTGCTAATAAACAGTTAAAATAATTTTGAAGTAGTTTCATTCAATCAAACTTGTACAGACGCCAGCACATCAAGCTACCCGAAACTGTCAAATTTTCCCAATCAACTTTAAGTCTAATACTTTAGATGTAAAGTTGCAAATCGGTTAAAAAAATCTGACAGAAATAATCTGGCAGAGCTTGATGTGCTGGCGTCTGTACAAAATGTATTTTAATAGGTGGCCAAATATTAGGTCATCCCACTTCCAGTGTCATATTTTTTTATAATTATTATTTTACAAAAACTGACTACTATACTATATAACCTTGTGACACTAATCAATAATCTCCACCACTATTAATCACTCGCTCCCAGACTGCTGGCAAATCTTGAACACCATTTAAAGTACCACTTTCATTTAATTCATCAATAATGCTCTTTAGTTTAATATCTAACTCCTTTTTGCTATTGTATCGAGTACCCGACAATTTTCTCTTCACATGGCCAAAACAATTGAAATCACAAGGATTCATATCCGGGGAATATGGCGGCTGAATAATATCAATCCATCCTTTATCTTCCATTAAATTCTGAACTATTTTTGATTTGTGCTGTTTGGCGTTATCATGTAAAATTATAGGACTCGTTATATGATGTTCGTCTGCCCAAATAGGAATATTTTCTTCTAAAAATGACTTATATCGCTCTCCAGTCATAGTTGTATTTTCATCATAAGTTCTCCAAAAAGCAATGCCTCTGACATCCATAGCTACTATTAGTAGTATTTTTCGTTCATGTAGCTCTGCACGTGGTAAATGTTCAGCTAAAGTGCCCGGTTCCACCCAACATCGTGACTGATGTCTTTGACGAGGAGTATAAAATTCGACCCAAGTTTCATCAAGGCATATGAATCTATTAAGTATATTTTTCTTACGGCGATACCACGATAAATGGGAGTACTCTATGTATAGTGGAATGAGGAATGTTAAGTTGAGTGTAGAGATCACTGACACTGACCCTACGTGACTGACGAAGTGCTTCCTTGATTTTGTCCCTTGCTTCTAATCTAGTCGATGATAATGATCGAGGTGCTCGCGGCTCATCTTCAGCTGTGGTTCTTCCTTGTTTGTACATTTCAAGCCATCGCTGTTCGGTTCTTTTATTTAAGGCGTTACGACCAACACACTTTACCAGTAAGTCGTGCGCAACTCCTCCAAAGTAGTAGAGTAAAGCACAAAACTTCAGAAATATACGCTCCACTACATTAATAGATTTTTTTTAAATCTTCCATTTTAAATCAATGCACGTCTTGACAATACAACACACCAAATTAAACTAACACGATTGTACAAGACAACACATGTATTAACTATTGCATACCATTGCGCAATACATAAATATTGGAAATAAAAAATATGACACTGGAAGTGGGATGACCTAATACTTTTAAGCGGTAGTGTAATTTGATTTTGGTGCTGTGAATCACGGGCTGGACCTAGCCGCATACCTAATAGAAACTACTGCTCTCTGGCCTTCCAACCCAGAGGTAAAATATGCGAAAGCACATTGTCTTGGGCATATGGATAGAAATCCGCTCGCTGTTTTCCTTCACTTTAATACGTTAACGTGATGCAATTAAAAAGCATTTTTTAATTCTATGCCGAAAACAGACAAAAATAAAAAAACAATGCTTTTTATATTAAAAATACTGTTTAGACTTTCATAAGTATTTACTAAAAAGCTGTTATTTTGACATTACAAACAGACGTAAGTTAAACTACTCATCTTTTTCTGTTATAACTAGGGCTGCCAACTTTTGTTGAGACAAAGTACGTATCAAATTCTTTGAATAGGAAAAAAAGATTTTGGAAAAAAAAAAGTATTTTTTAAATTTAGGTATGTTACTATCCCCTTAAAACATATATCTTTAGGTGCTTTTAAGAAGCACTAATAATTATTTGTTGTCTTTGAAAGTTTCAAAGCTAGTTTTACAATCGAAATTTTGATATAAATAAATCGTTTTTTATTAAATTTATGGACGATCTGTTTCTCCCTTCTCACCAATGCAGATTTATTACCGAAAAAACTAAATGAAAGCTGAAGTAGCCGGAACACATTAAATCAGAAATATTTCGTTTTTACATTTGGGACTTCAGCTATAAGATACATTTTTAAGTAAAGTATGTATTGCCATTTGTCTTCACAACTGGTTTTTCTTAAGCATAACTATATTTTTCTCTGAAAAATTCTTTATATTTATTAATAGGTTTTCTTTTTGATTTATAAGTACCTATAGATAAAAAGTTCATATGAGTCTCGTTTTACGCATCGCAAAAGATTAGAAATAAAGTGTTTTCGCATACTTTATTTTTATGCAAAAGTATAAAGTATTTTTATCGAAAATAAAGTAGGATACGTTATTATAAAGTAAGCAACCCTAATTACAACGGACTTTAAGTAAGTGTATAATATTATGATCCAAACGTGATAACTAGTAAGACTCGTATTTAGTATCGATACTCGTTATAGTAAAACCTATGTTCCTTGATTGACACAACACAACCCTAGCAATAGCAGCCATTTTATGCGACAATATGAGTTGTTGATCTGCACCCTTTTTTTGTAGGTATTTCCAGTCCATACTTTATCTATGTCTATGGTGTGATGCCAGTCGAGCCGTCAATTGAAATGAATGACGTTTGTCAAGTAATTGTAATCGACACAACTTGATGAAATTGAAAAATACATTGCTGTTAACAATCTCTTTTATATACGTTAGGTAGTGCAAAGTTGTCTTAAATTGATATTTTAATTAATGGATTAGTTGGAACAATATTAGCCAATTGTATAGAAGGCTCTATTCAATAAAAGGTGATAATTCGGTGTTGCATTATCTGGCAAACAATAAAGCAGTGTTTCGGATTCTAGAAAAACAATCTCTTATGTACCTACGTTAGGTAGTGCAAATTTGTCTTGAATTGATATTTTATTGAATGGATTAGTCGGAGCATTAAAAGCCGATTGTAAGAAGGTTTTATTCAATAAAAGGGTGATAATTCGGTGATGCGTTATCTGGCAAACAATACAACCATAAAATGTTTCAGGTTCTAGAAATAAAACTACAGTTACTAAACGAGCTTTAAGGTATATTGTCAGCCTGGCGAGGGTAAGAAAAAAAGCTAATTGGTTGAAAGATGTGACTTTTATCTTGTGATGGTCCAATTAATGTTATGTGCACTCATGTTTATTTACAGTAAAAACCCTGGCAATGACGTATTATGATTACTATGATGGCAGTAGAATATTCCTGTTCTTATCGAGCAGAATTGGGCTTCCTCTAGATCTAGTAAGTAACTCAATTCAATAATTTGATAAGCCTAAATCATTTGGTAAACACCAAGAGAACCAGTTAACAGATAGACAGTTGCTTGTTGCGTCAGAGATAGAGAGGTGACATGAGTTTGTTGTTATTGTTAAGATGGTTTGCATAATAATCAATATGTATTTTTGTGGCATAGAAAGTTTTTTTGTTAGTGTAAATATAATCTTACCAGGGGTGACATTTTGGTGATAAATACGAGCTTTGAAATACAAATTGGTGTAATGTTGTAAAAGCAACATGAATTGGAATTGAGCTCAGGCCAAACTAAAGCGAACAAGCAAGTAGGTTGTGGGAGGAAATTCAGTGGCAGCTAACTTGTTTTACGCTGTTCAAACTAGCCCAAATAGTGGTGTGATTTCCTAGTCATTATAACAATTGAGTCCACTCTACGAGTCAAAGAGAAAATGGTTTTGCCAGAAGTAGAACCTGATGCGTTTTGAATTGAGAGTTGGATTCCTAGCAAAGTAGAGTAGAGACTGCTGAGAGTAGTTACTAAAATAATAATAAATAATTTACTTTAAATTGACTAGTGGCACATGATAACAAAATCGAAATGCCTAACTAAATTGTCATATTTTTCACTGCCAAAATTAATTTAACAAAAATACTTCAGACCTACTTACTACTTATAAAAAAAATACTAAAATAAAAATACTTCAGACCTTGATCCAGATAATTTTAGTAATATACACTTATAAACTATGTTAATACAACATACTGGATGATTTTTTACAGTCTTCAAATTTTTACAGAATGTTCTACTCATAAATATGAACAACTTTCACTATGGGACCAACTCTAAATACATGAAAAAAAAATCAAATCTTTAATACAAATACCTACATGAGCAAAATGAATGAAACAGCAGATTTTTTTTTTGTGATCTCAGAGTTGGTTCCATAGTGAAAGTTGTTCATGTTCATGGCTAGAACAGCCTGTAAAAATTTGGAGAAGGGAAAAAAATCATGATTTATATATTTTTTAATTTATATATCTGTTGCACTCACCTGATCCACCGGGTATATGCACATGTATATGCTTCTCACTAATGACCTTCATAATTCTATTGACGCTTCCATGCACTCTGCGCATCATGGACGCCATCCTTTTTCACAGGATATTGAACCCATCAGTATGTACATTGGCAAACATTTGTGATGCACTGCAGTAACATGGAAGCCCCAACAACATTGGAAAGAAGCCTTAAAAAGAGTCACTTTTACTTCTGGTGTACAATGTGCAAACCTGCGGGCCAACATATTGCATCAGACAGCCAATGCCCTCAGTTCTCTTTCCATATCAGTATCATCATATAAGTCCTCAGTAACTATATGACCTAAGTACTTAAATCCAGCATCCATAGGGCCACACCTTTTATCATAACCGGTGGGATATGAGCTTATTTTTTACTCTTTACCCTAAACACAAGTCTATGTGCTTCGGTATAAAGTTATGTTGCCAGCAAGCCTGCAACATGTTTCCTGTACATCTAAAATTAATGTTTTAAATTTTTAATGGATGAATAATTTGGGGGTGGCATTACAGTCATTACAATGGCCAAAGAGAAGAAACTATTTTTTATGTTGTTTTAAAAAAAAATACAGAACAATTAATTCTGCATAATAAATAATTTATTTATTGTGTGCTGCCACACACTACATATTTAACCTTATAACTGCTGGATTACACACAGGAAGCGTAACGGGCTAAATTCGTACAATTTCTATGAACTTTCGTCAAGCGGTGGCAGTCTAGTTGCCGGTGGCGCGCGGCAGTATGCACTAAGTTGGACAGTTCGTTGCAAACCTACTGCCGCGCCATTTTATTTGTTTTTTTTTTTTTTTGGACTAATTCCTATTTGTTAACAGCAGGTACGTGTGTACATGCCCGTTAAGGAATTTTACTGTTAAACGTTTATTTGCTTACGCATTTAAATATTTGTTATGAGTCATTTTTATTCAGTTTACTGCTCAGTTTTTACTGCCGAACTTGTTAACAAACATGCATTTTATAATTTTTATACTTTCCAAAACTACAATAAACAACTGCCGCTAAAATCAATCACCAATAAATCAATCTCCAATTTAAATGTTTGGGCTAGGCAAGTAGTTAATCGTTAGCGATCCAAGTTATTTGCCTAGCTGTTTGATATAATGGCTGATATCATTCAGGCCACTAGTTGAACGGCGCCGATTAGTTAAAAGGCTAGGCAGTTAACCGAATGGCAAATTAAGCTAGTTGGCTGCGACATATACAACATGTAACGTTAAATGCGCAAAAGCTCAGACACCCCAACTGATTTTTAATTCAATTGACCTATTTCAGAGAGAAAATAAGTCATTTAAAAAATTGTAAAGTTTTTATGTGCTGTTTTAGTTTTACTGGCCATTCTGATCGTTTCTTGCGTCTGCGACGACGCTTTACCGAGGGAGGAGTCGTCACCGGGCCGCTGCGCCGCGCTGACATTGGCTTGTTTGACCTATTAATAAATAGACACGGCAAAGTTTTTAATGAAGATTTTTTGAAAAATGTGGCCTATATTAAAAAGTGGTTCAATTAATTCTGCTCGTTATTCTGATCAAACTATTTTCAGGTTTTGCGCATTTAACGTTACACGCTGTATAACTCTACCCCTTGACCGGGATTGCTCTACATGTACAAAAGGAAGTCCCATGTTCGCTTGGAGAAACATATTAAACAGCCAATTCCCAGCATCCCCCCTACGAACACACAACTACTCCGGGTAGACTTAAGAGTCGGAAGAGCTTCCTCCGGTGTATACCACCCATCCTTTTTATTTTCCGGTGTAGAAAATCCACATGGATGTCTGATGAGGGTCCTGACTAAAAACCACCCTGGTGTTCCATCTCACACCTACGCCGGGGGTCGCGGGAACGTACGATCCTTCCACAACCCCCGACTGGTGCCGGCCCGCCACTGCGGATCTCCCCGTGTCAGAGGGGCGCGCGTGGAACACTACGCGCCGCCAACTCGGGTCCTGATGTGTGGGGGGCGACGGACGTCACCGAGTCCGTCGCCCCTGGACCCATTTAGGGAGGCTAGAAGAGGGCGTTATCCGCCCTCCGCCTACGCCCACACCAGGCCATCCTAATTCAACCGCCCAAGGTGAGAAAACAGTTGTGGAGAAAACAACCACCCAGTTGAACAGCTGCCCAGACGTGATCTGCAGTGGCCTATATGGAGAGCAATCAATCGACTGTGACCCAAGTAGGTAGGGCAAACAAAATCTAGCAAAATGGGGGATAACAGATCCCACTGACACCCAACGCAAGTGTGGTGCTCCTGACCAAGCCATACCACATTTGTTGGAGTATCCAAAGTGTCCATATACCTGCACTTTAGAGGACCTTACAAACGCATCTGATGCCTCGATAAACGTGGCCTCCTACTGGACTCAACACTCATTCAGTCACTCCACGCTCATTTCACCCAAGCTTTCACGGTGAGATGGTTACAGAACCGCACGGCAGGTGTTATCGTGATGTTCTTTACGTTCATGGCATTGCGTCATTTGTTTATTTAATAGGATTTCCTTTGTGCTACCTATTAAAACAATACACAATAAATTCTTTCCTCATGTCAATAATATTCGAAACGTCGTTTCTTACAAACAAACAATTATTATGGAAGAGGGTGAAGGTATTTGTTTTAGTATAGTTTAAATATTTTTATCAACACCCATGCTATAAATCCTCTATAAAAGTTTTTGAAATAGTTAGCTTATTGCCAACATTAAAACAACCAGAGTCATAGTAATAATGAATATAATATAATAATAATATCATCCAAACGAGTGTTACCTATAATGCTGTACTAAATTTCATTATGCAACTCCTTTGCTTTTTCGATAGTGAGAATGTGGCTGTTTGATGAGTAAGGAAGGGCCTTACTCATCAAACAGCCACATTCTCACTACTCAATTCGTGGTATCTTATGAATTTCAACAATAAACATAGTCATGCACGCGCGTTTCAGTACCACAGCGCCGTAATAAAAATAAAAACTTATAGGTTATTCGAATTCACGTTGTATCCCGCCATTTTTGTTCGGTATTAGTATTGCAAAAATTTAATACATCTACACCGGCACGGAAACTTGGCCACATGTAAATTTCACGATATTTCGTATTTAAATGTATTTTTGACACTGAAATAAGGGTAGATGCACTCAGTGTTTCTTATACTTTTAGAACTTGAAATTGAAAACGTCACTACACCAATAATTGCATTTATGAAATTGGGCACTTTTGCAGAAACAAAGAATTTTACACTATCAATTTTAAAACACTAGAATAAAAAAGAAACCTAAATTGGTTTATTGTCTACGTTTTAGTATAAAGAAGAAGAAGAAAGAAGTATTTTTTTTTCTTTCTTTCTTCTTCTTCTTCTTCTTTAAATTGGTTTATTGTCTCTACCTTTTAGTATCGGGTTTTTCTTCCTTTAGCCCTAATGACGACCTGCATTTGATCTGAGGTTTGATTTGAGGTGATTTGATTTGAGGTTTCCGGCTACTGGGACCGCGGTCCCAATCGCCGGATCCGTAAAAATTAAATAATTTTCTTCCGGCGACTGGGACTACTCATAAATGATAACTGAAATCAAAAATATGTACAGTCAAACGAAACATTTTTAGATGTAATAATTGAAGAAAAATCCTTTTTCATTTAAAAACATCATTTATTGATATAAAAAAAAAACAGCCTTTTACTACAGTTCTGTTGTAATATGTGTGTTTTTATTACGAAAGTGTTAAATAACAGAACTGCAGTGGGATTCTGTAACCATCTCACCGTGAAAGCTTGGGTGAAGTGAGCGTGGAGTGAGCTGTCATTCGCTAGGTATTAACACTATTAACTGCTCACTTCACTTATGATTTCACAGTGAGATTTTTACAGAATCGACCGGCTGTAGTCAACATGCTAACAATAATAAAAAAATAAAAAAAATAACACAAATCGTGCGTATAATAATAATCAACAATTTTCAAACAATCAACAATCAGAAAGTAATTATTATCACAAAATCAGCCTTTAAGTGGTACCGTAAATATTAAAAAAAATAACAGAAACCTTTGTGTGTGTTTACCTGCATGTGTGAATTTTGTAAAAACGGGCTAGCTTATCTATTACTAAGCGCATAGGATAAAATCATGTCTAGAACGATTCAATGATATTCATATAAATAATTTAGATTTTTTTTCTTTTGACTGTACCGATTTTGGCTTGAATAATAGATTTTTTAAGTTATCTATGAGTGGTCCCAGTCGCCGGTAGAAAAATATTTAATTTTTACGGATCCGGCGACTGGGACCGCGGTCCCAGTTAATTGCGGTCCCAGTAGCCGGAAACCTCAAATGATAACTGAAGTCAAAAAAGTGTACAGTCAAACGAAACATTTTTAGATGTAATAATTGAAGAAAGATCCTTTTTGATTTAAAAACATCATTTATTGATATAAAAAAAACAGCCTTTGGCTACAGTTCTGTTGTAATATGTGTATGTTTTTATTACGAAAGTTTTAAATAACAGAACTGTAGTCAACATGCTAACAATAATGAAAAAAAAAAAAAACATAAATCGTGCTTATAATAATAATCAACAATTTTCAAACAATTAACAATCAGAAAGTAATTATTTTTCACAAAATCAGCCTTTAAGTGGTACCGTAAATATTAAAAAAATAACATAAACCTTTGTGTGTGTTTACCTGCATGTGTGAATTTTGTAAAAATGGGCTAGCTTATCTATTACTAAGCGCATAGGATAAAATCATGTCTAGAACAGATGTCTAGATGTGTGTGTTTATTTTGTTTTTTATTTGTAACGTGCGTTTTGTTTGTGCAGAATAAACGTTTTTTCTTTCTTTCTTTCTTTCTAGAACGAGTCAATGATATTCATTATAAATAATTTAGAAATTTTTTCGTTTGACTGTACCGATTTTAGCTTGAATAATAGATTTTTTAAGTTATCTATGAGTGGTCCCAGTCGCCGGAACAAAAATATTTAATTTTTTACGGAACCGGCGACTGGGACCGCGGTCCCAGTTAATTGCGGTCCCAGTAGCCGGAAACCTCAATCTGGCATGCTTTGAATGATGTTTCTGACATCAATTTGCGGTAGGCTTTTCCAAGTAGTCAGTGCTGCATTTCGATGTTGGTTAAGAGTTTCTGGCGGGTCGTAGGTGGACTTTTATCTTTCTTTTGAGCATGTCCCAGATATGCTCAATCGGGTTTAAGTCCGGACTACGAGCAGGCCACTGCAATTTTTAAATACCAACTTCTTAAAGGTATTCTTCAACGCACTATGCATCGTGTGGGCGTGCATTAGGAGGAATTGGTCGTGCCCAATGTATCGCGAATATACTAAAACATATCCCTCGAGGACCTCCTCGATCTATCGGGCTGCAGTTAGCCGGTTATCAACGATAACCAACTCCGTACGACCATCGGAACTTATTCTTCCCCAAACCATTATAGAGCCTCCATAGAAACTCACAGTTTTTGTGGTGGTAATTTGTAGAAATCTCTCTCCTCTTTTTCACACTCGCTCCCGGCCGTCTGGAGCACGCAAAGCTATTCGACACGTATCTGTGAACTGGCGGTCGATTCTGTTATAATCTCACGGTGAGAAGTTAAGTGAAGTGAGCTGTCATTCCATCTGATGATGCTAGGGATTAACACTAATGACTGCTCACTTTAAACTCACTTCACCCAAGTTATCAAGGTGAGATTTTTACAGAATAGCACTACTGCACTCGAGCCCATTGATCGTGGGTCTAGCTGGCGTGTTCACGTGCGAATTGAAGTCGAGCTACTCGGTGATCTCTGAGTAGTTCTGGACCGCGTGTTGGTCTACGGGCTTTTAAATTCACTTCCTCTATTCGTCTTCTCACCGTACGCTCACTAACATACACGCCTCTTGCAATTTGGAGCCGCTGGCGTATCTCAACAGCGGTCAGGTAGCGGTTTCGTAAAATTTCCAGGACAATAAAACGGTCGTCCCGGGCCAATGTGCATCTGACGCCTCTACTGCCTGATCTACGGTATAGTGGTCTGTCTCCTGGTATTGTTTTAGGGCATAATGCTTCGACGAACGTGGTACATTAAGCACCACAGCAACTTCACGCTGTAATTCAAATTCAAATTCAAAGCTTTTTATTTCAGATAACCAGGATCCAATTTGTTAGTAGTATAAAAACTTATAACTAGTGTTAGTAAAACAACCTTAATATACTCGCCCCCTGCCTGACCTGTGAGTCGAGGTATCAGTACTAATGTGAGCATTAATACATCGACCCACGTACAGACAGTCAAGTCTACTGGCTATCAATGTTAAAACACTGTTGCGACTAGCCCGTACCCTGCTCAGCATTGACGCGCACCGCTTGCGCAGCGTAGCGTAAAAGCAATCGATGCGCGCCTCCGCAAACATACGTGAAGCACTACAGTGGCGGGTCAGCCGCAACATCGTTCTAAGCGCATTGTTGTACTGCACCCGTAGGGCCGTATGGGCCCGTAGGGCTGTGTCAACTCTTGGTCGATTAATGCTACAGCCTGTGCAACCTGTGCTGGTGTTAATGGCATTTTTATTGGTGTTAAAGCATCTTCAGTTAATGAAAAAAAGCACAAAACCACAATAATTCAGTAAGCTAACCGTAAACTTTTACAACACACATATTTAAACTTGCAACTTAGCCGCTCAAGACCCCGATTCAACTAAAAATTAAAAATTTAAAGTTGCACCATAGTGCACTCAAACATAAAGAATCAACCTCTTGAACTAAGAGTGAACAATTTTTTTCACCTACCCTCATAAGAAACAATCATTGGAATCAAAGTTTTTGTTATTACGAGTGTTTGCGAGATAAGCGCTTGGTCAAGATTCCGTACCGCTGATTAGTTTGTTTGTATTAGATACTCAGCAATTACACTTTTCATGAATTCTCACAACACTGTACAACACCCTATGATTTCAGAACCATTTAAAGAGGATTCATATCATGGTTGTAGATAGTCTTGTATGCAACTGTGCATAATTAGATATTAAAACATGTGATACTATTATGACACGAGGCAAAATTCGTGTTTTAATACCCCTTATTATACAACAGTTACATAAATAACAATTATAAGCACGTAGGTATTATTTTATGACTTTTAAATACCACATAAAAACGTGTACTTATTTTTATGTACTTCAGCTGTAAAAGCATTTAGGATGTTTGATCTATGTAGGTAAGATGTTTTTTTTTTCCTATGCTTTAATGTTTATGTATTTATTTATGTATTAGCCAACATACGGCAATAATTTACAACCACCAACATTTTTGTATGATCATCTCAGATCACCAATAGGTATCTACTGACAAAAGTCATGGTTTGATTTTTACGCAGTTATGAGTAAAAGGATACTTTATGTTTCAAGGTGGAGTTTATTCACATGATTATTATCATCACAAACAACCACTTATTGTGGATAAGATAAACCCAATGGCACCAAATATCAGGTTGGCACAAAAGTAATGAGACACTTGGTTTACGTTTTATATTTTTTTATTATTATTATTACAATACAAAAAGTTTAGTCAATGATGTAATCACCACTAGCATTAGCATCTAAGACTTCTTGCCAACGATCCGACAAAGTTTTAACGCCTTTCGCCCAGAACTCTGGTGGCTGTGCCTTGAAAAAGTAGTTTAAATCAATCTCTACATCAGAGAAATCATTAAATTGTTTACCCCGCAAATGTTGTTTCAGGGCTCTAAACAAATGATAGTCTGGTGGGGCGAGGTCTGGGGAATAAGGTGGGTGGGGTATCGTCTCCCAGCCCAAGTTCTCCAACTGTTGGCGAACGGCAGATGCGACCTTAGGTCGAGCGTTATCGGTGTGCGTTACTCCAGCGGAAAGTTGTCGCTTTTCAGGATTTCGGCTTGACAGAAAATTAGTACCTCATCTCGTGTAATTGTGCCCGAAATTAATAATTTGTGCGTCCAGCCGATCCAAAGATATTCACGAAAAACAGATTCCGCTGGAGTAACGTTACTGCAGCTTTGATGTAGTAATTCGAATTTGTTCGGTTAATCGTGTGATTTCTTTTCCTATCGTTTTTTTTTCTTATATCTAAGTAGTTAGAAGGTTTTTTTCAGCTGAAACTTTAAGGATAAACAATTTAATAAGGGTACTAATTATTAGTATAATCATAATGTCAGTCACTTAATAATAACTCATGCATTGGAGCGTTACATTATATCGTGGCCAGATTTTAATTAAAATGGAATAACTCTCTAAGGAGTTGGAATATAAACATCGAATTTCACATGATGCTTTGAGTTCATGAAAGGTACAAATCACCATAATTGGTAAGTTTCTAGGGTTTCTCATTGAAGCGCGAGGATCGATTTTAGGGTTTTTGAAAAAAAAAATCTAATTATCCAAAGGTGTCAATTATAGAAAAAAACGACGGGTTGCACTCCGGGAGTGCCGGCAGAAGTGAAAACTTAAATATTAACGTTGTGCATTTTTTATATTTTGGAATGGTTAGGGAATCATTTTGCACGAATTGCTTTAATTATCAGTATAAAAGTACTATCATTTATGTCGTAGAATACAATATTTATTTATTGTGCTATCTTGCACAAACATAACAATTTATATTACATTAAAAAGTTTATCTCTCAGAAAAATCAACTTCCATCCATAATTTCGACGACTTTTTCACCATCATTATTACCAGAACCATTATTTTATTAATTTTTTCACGTCCACCGGAGGTGTGCCATATGTTCCACCAGTTATCTGTAGTTCCCAAATTGCAGATTTATTGTCGAGAGATGTACCTTCAAGTCTATCAATACATTCTAACTACAATTCTATTTAATTCATTCATTTAAGTTAAGTTTGTTTCTGTAACATAAACACACACGAACATTCGCGCAAGCACCCTGCCCCACCTAAACTAAACAACAGGCGCAGGCATACATTTTCGCCGCGCCGTAGAAAGAGAGGGGGATACTTCCTCGCCTACGCCGCGCCGCCGGCTGTCTACTCACCATCCGTCTTACGAATTTTCGATCAGGGTCACGTGTCCTGACGCGAGTTTTACATTTTTTACCCGTTACAAAAAAAGTGTACAACGCCGCTAAAGAAGTTTTCACTTCAAAAATAAAATTGCACAAATTAAGACCCACCGTAGTAAAAAAAATCATAGTTGTATGTCATGCCGTTTAAGAGATACAGCAATTTGCTAAACGTTACCCCAGCGGAATCTTGAATAACTCTGAAACCTCAAGACGCACAAATTATATTTTTTGGGCACAATTAGGCACAAATTATATCTATCTAAGTAGCTAGTTTGTATTCAGCTACGACCACGGGTAAAAAAACATGTCGCTGCAGTAACGTTATTCCAGCGGAATCTGTTTTTCGTGAATATCTTTGGATCGGCTGGACGGACAAATTATTAATTTCGGGCACAATTACACGAGATGAGGTACTAATTTTCTGTCAAGCCGAAATCCTGAAAAGCGACAACATTCCGCTGGAGTAACGCACACCGTTGTCGTGTAGTAAAACTACATTGACTCGTCTTCGTCCTTTTTTCTTGATAGCAACAGATAGTTTGGATATATCCAAGACTCGTCACCACTAACCATACCATAAAAGTGTTTTGACTCTCCTCGGTTGAATCGCTGCAGTTTTGCGACACCATTTAACACGGGGTGCTTTTTGGTCGTCGCTAAGAAAATGTGGTATCCAACGAGAGATCAACTTTCTTACGCCGAGTTCTTCGTGCAGGATTTTTTGGATAGTAGTCCCTGAAATGCCCACGGCTGCCCCTATTTCACGGCATGTCACATGACGATCTTTGACGTTTAACTGCCGCACGGCGTAGATATTCTCTTGCGTCAGTGCGGTTTTTGGACGACCTTCACGTGGCTTGTCACTGAAGCTAGAGTGCCCACGTTAAAATTCTAAATACCAGCGTTCTACAGTCCTAAGACATGGTGCTGCATCACTAAACACAGAAGTGATCTCCTCAAAGCACTGAAGTCGCGTTAATCCCCTTTGAGTGTGAAATTACAGTGGGAGCGGCGCGGGTAGCGGAATCCGCTGGCGTGTAAGACAAGCACATACTTGTGTACCAAGGTGCACCAAGTACGGGCGGGGCGGGCGAGCGGGTATCGCGGCGGGAGAAGCGTGTGTCGCGGGCGGGGCGGGTGGACGCAAGTCAGTTTGCGTTTTCCGCTCGGTTTGTTCAGACGTCATGCCGTTGTCGACAGAAGATTTAATAAGTGCCGTATTGGCTCGGCCACCTTTGTGGAATAGTAGCGATTCAAATCATTCGAATCGTCAAATAATTAAAAAACTATGGGAAGAAATACAAGTAATAAGCGGAGATTCTGATGGTAAATAAAATTTATTGGTTATCTTGATGGTAATTATTAAAGTAATCTTTAAAGTCATTTCGTATTGCTCTAGCTCTCACCGTGGAACTATTGTTTTGTCTGGTACTTGATTCTAAGTTTTGTGAAGCTATTTGATTGATTAAATGCAAATGGCGTTCGGCGTAAACATCTTTGGCCATAGTAATGTTATGAAGCAAACAAGCAGTTTTTATTATTAAACGTGCATGTTTGACATTTGTTTCTATAGATTTATTAAGTATTCGCCATTTAGCACATAGAATTCCGAATGCACATTCAATGCACTTTCTGGCCCTTGACAGCCTCTTGTTAAATGTGTCTTTGTTCTGGTCAATATTTCGTTGGGGATATGGGCGCATGAGATATTCTTTTAATGGGTAAGCTTCATCGCCAATTAAGACCATGGGTAGCTGCTTGTCGGTGCTTGGAAGCACTTGAGGAGGTGGCATATTGAACGTTTTGTTTTCTAGTTGTCTATTTAATCTCGAGTAGTGAAACGTGCCACCATCACTTTGTTTGCCTCGACCACCAACTTCAATAACGATGAATTTTTTATCAGCATCAGCAACTGCTTGAAGCACTAAAGAAAAAAACTTTCGGTAGTTAAAGTATTCAGATCCTGAATGTTTAGGTTTCTTTATACGACAGTGCTTCCCGTCAATTGACCCAATGCAGTTAGGAAATTGCCATTTTTCATAATAGTCATTTGCAATTTTCTTCAAATGTTCCATTGTAGGTTGAGGCATGTGTATATGTACTAACTGATCCCAGATTGCTTCACATGTAGTATATATAATATTTCCAACAGTAGTAGCTCCTAGTCGGAAGGAAAAAGCTAGTGATTTGAATGACATCCCTGTAGACAAGTACCTGCAAATAAAACGTACAGTTAGTTACAGACTAAATCATATTCATTTTACCATTTTTTTTACAGTTAATGTGTTGAAGAGTAAATGGAGGAACATTAAGGACCACTACAGAAAGGAACTAAAAAAAATTCCACCAACTCGATCTGGGGATGCAGCTACTGATTGTGTATCTACTTGGAAACATTTCCGCCAAATGTCTTTTATGAAAGATCAAATACAGCCTAGCCGAAGTGAATCTAATATCACTACTCATCTAACTAGTGACAGTGACGAAAATGACGACACGCAAGACTCCATTATAAGTGATATAAATGTGGCATCGCCTTTATCGAGCATATCGGCTCCATCAACATCCAGTCGAGGAAAAAAGAGGAAATCAGCTAACGAACTGCGCTCTGAATTCTTGGAAATAGAAAAAAAACGACTTTTACTACTTCAGAACAAAGAAAAGACGCCTGCACAAGAACCTCCAAAATCAGATGATTATCATTATTTGATGAGTTTACTCCCACAAATGGAACAGTTCAAAGGAATCCAAAAGATGCGAGTGCGAAACAAAATAAATTCAATTATAATGGCCGAGATGCAAGCAGGAAGTATTTCAGATCCATATATTATGACACAATATGGTTATCACAGTGCACCTCCAGATAATATAGATAATTATTGATTACTTTTTATGTCTGGCATTGTTGATTAATAATAAAAATTCATTGATGATTATTATAGTTTTGATTTCTTACCTCAGAGTCAACAAAAGTTTCTGCGCAGGAGATATTGTTAAGGCAATGAAGTTAGTTTCGGGTTTCGATAACTGTGTTTGTACAGCATTTAATATGTAGTCAAAAGTTGTTACGGTCATTCGAGTGTATTCATAAAATTTATCTTCATGGTTTCGTAGCCTTTCGTATAAAGTATGAAATTCACCATGTCTATACCGATCACTATTAATATCGTGACGATTGCTTTTAGAAAAAAAAAGGTCCCACTTTATATAGGCGCTAGCTTCCAAATAATCGGACATTTTAATTTAAGCAAATATTAATTGCACACGAAAAATAAGAGAAACGTCCAAACCGCTCAAACGCTCCGTTGCTACTGTGTTCATCTATTGAAATGAGCTTTTTCCGCTCGACGCGTCACCCGCTCATCCGCCCCGCCCGCTGCCACTGTAATTTCACACTGAAAGTTGTAGAAAATTATCGCACGCATATTTTACTTTGATATTTCCATTTTTACAACCGACTTGTCACCTTTGAATAGACGTTACTATAAAACTATTCGACCGATCAAAAAACATTCTTTTGTTTTCGAATTCTAAATTCAAAAAGATGAATAATCCATTTTTTTTTTAAATAATGGCGGGAGGTTTGCAAACGACACGACTTAAAAGGCAGCCCTCGTATCGCTCGTAGGCTCATCCACACGCAGAATTCGCGTTACATTACACGATAAATTACATTACACATTACATGCGTCTGTACAAGCCTTTAAAGACCGACATTATCGGCAAGCTTCGGGGTAATTGCGTAACACACTTCAATGGCAATGCTTTTCATTTTGACAGTTCGATACACCATGTAGCAATGAAAGAATTTCCTTCAACATTTTTAAAATGGTGATTGAAAGTGTGTTACGCAATTAGTATGCAGATTAATGCATTTTCAACATGCTTAAATATATTATTATTTGCACTGCAAATAGAAAGGAATTAAGTTATGCAATTTTATTGTCTTACTGACGTAGTTGGCAAGCATTATTGATTTGTTTGAGGTAGTTAAGTTGTTGCTTATGTACCTAATATAATTACAATAACCGTACGTTAATAAGGCACGCACAGTTTTAAAAGAGACTGCCACACAAGTAAAAGTTACAAAAACAATTCTCTACAAAGTCAAAATTTCCTTAAATCGATGTGCCTTATTTACGGTCACGACTTGTACACATTCATACCTACACAATTTTCTTTTACGTGCTGCACATTATTCATTCGTTTTTTTTTTTTTTCAATAGGTAAATTTTTGCATCTCACAAGTAGCTGCACTATGCCTGGCAAGACTGTTTCGAAAACCATTGAAATATGCCTCGCCGGAATTTCGACATTCTGTTTGCCTTGTTATAGGTTTAACAATGGGGTATTTCTGTTTTGGAAGGTAATTATTTATTTACCGTTTCATTTAACTATGAATATGCATGTTTTACTTAACGCTAACGCAACGGCTGTACTTTGAACATTGAACATCATTAAAAATAAAACAAACACACTCAGATAATTTCATACGTTGTTGACCCCCCTCGGTCTCCCTTAACGTGTGACATAATTTATGGATGGCTCAAAAAGGCAAAAGCAAAATAACAGAAGTAGCATAATCACCCCATCGCCATTTTGATTATTCATCAAAGTTTTTGTTATTTTATTTTACCTCGATCTCGTCTGATGGAAAGCGATGGATGAGGTCTATGATGGAACGTGCGGTTGAGTTGAGGTGCACAATGAAACTGGGATGGGTAGACACACTAAACAAACAAAAAATGTCCAGAGATATGGCGCCCTAAAGATGCCCCAAAGTGTCACGTTAAGTGATATTTTCATGTTAGGAACGCTAATTATTATTAATGAGATCTTTACATACCCATTAATATCCCTGGTAATTTTTTGTTTGTTTAAGTGTTCCATACCCATTTAAGTACTTATGTATACCAGTTTCATCGTGCGCCGCAACTTTGTAGAAAAATCAAAATAGCGACTATGCCAGCATACATAGAAAAAAGTTCCCCATTTACTAGATAGAAGACTGTATCTCCGCTTCTATTGAAACGATATTTTTGACATGACGCTACGGGTTCAATTTCCGAACCGATTTCACATTGTATTTTTTTCTTTGAATACGGTAGATATAGGTATGTACCTACATATCTACAGTCACGATACCAGGACTATCATATGGTGGAGCAACAAAAAAAGTTTCGTGGACCACACCCCATTTCGTGGATCCTGATAAATGATGCAATTTGATTTATGTTGGTACATATTCCTAGACCGGATTATTGTCCTATCAGGCTTTAAAAAAGGCACAAGACGATATCTTCTGCCTTTTGAAAGCAACAATATAAATGTCTTTTTTCAGACAAGCGATCCATTTATCGGTGCTACCTATGTTAACTTACACTTTGCTAAAGAGTGTCTCACACCAAATTATGGGAAAGTAAGTAAATAAACCTAATTTAATTGCAATAATTCATATTATCAAATAGTCAATCTCTTCAAAATATAAATATAGGTACACTATATCTGCGAGTCCCCCTACCAACTAAGTCATTAGTAGATTATGGATATGAGAAAAGTTTTCATGATAGTATGTAGTAGAAGATAGTATTCTTATTCGTCTTAATATGTAAATGTATTTACCTAGTTGTAAAAGTAAAAATTCCACAGAAAATGACCCGCAGGGTGGGTAATTGCGCAACACACATAATAGTACATGTATGATACATTAGGCGAGTATGTAATGATCAATGCACACGCGTTTCTTACGACGTTTTTCAACACTCTTGCGAGGAAAAAAAAACAGACGTGTATTGTTATTTACTTTTAATTATTGAAACAATTAGTGAAAGTACAATTCTCTAAATGATACCGAACGGTTTTTGTTGGCATTTTTACAGTTTGTGTTATGGTATTGGTATTATTAATAATTTCATTATTTTCATTTTCTTGGGTAAATGTCGGTGATGATGAAATATTTTCATAGGAGTTGGATGAATATTATAAATATAAGGGCTCATTAGTGGGAGCAGGAGGCACTAAATAACCAGTGTCACGAGAAGTAGATTGTCGCGGCTCAGGGCAAGACTTCTTCGTCTGTCGCTCCAAATTTGTTGCACGTGTTATTTTAGCACTAATGAATGAATAGAATCGTCGACATAAGATTCAGCATCTGAGTCAGATTGCCATCCGTCAAGACGCTTTAAGGTTAATATATCGGTTCCCGAATCAGCCAGCAGTGTAGCCGAAGTTCTTCTAAAACTGTGCCCAGTGTAAGAATCAGCCTCGGGCAAATCTAAATACTTTGCAATTTCTCTTGGCATTGCTCCAAATTTATTGATATCAATGGGTTAAGTTGTACATTTATCTTTTTGAAAGTTTTGGAAAAAGCGGTAATTTTTTGCATTTGTTGAACGGAGAGCTTGATATTTTTTTTAATATTTCATAAAACGGGCCATGGATTGTAAAAGATCGTGGAATCTTGTTTTTATTATTGGTCATTTTTACGAGAGTCGTTTCACCGTGGGTTTTCTACATCCTTTGTTGAAATATCATTAAGCTCATGACGTCTAAACGCACCAGTACCGCCGAATATCAACGCAACCTGTAAAGAGACCAAATAGTAGTAAGAACTTATGCTACAATAACGTAATTACAGAGATGATACATTTATATTTATAATGTTCAACTGAACTTTGTTGCCAGGTACTGACTATCCGGAGCTTCTTTTAAAAACTTTTCAACGTCGGTTGGTGACAATGCTTTAGATTTTCGACCAATTTATCCGTGCGAACGTCTCTTTAGAAATGCCGTAAGTTTACAGTAGGTTTTGATGTCAATATCATTTTTTGTTTTAACAGTGCTTTTTAACATGGAATATACAGGGTGAAATTGAAAACATGCGACAAATCAAAATGAGAGATTGTACTCATTATTGTGAACAACTTTTACTATGAGATAAAACCTGAAATCGCGAAAAAAAAAATCAGCTGTTCCCTACATTTATGTTCGCATAACTCGTCAAAATGTAGGGAACACCTGAATTTTTTTTTGCAATTTCAGGATTGGTCCCATGGTAAAAGTTGTTCATAATGATGAGTACAATCTCCCATTTCGATTTGTCGCATGTTTTCAATTTCACCCTGTATACACCAAAGCGAGCTGGGCTTGTATTTATTTCCCAGTTCATTGAAGTAAGCCAAAAATACGTTCTCCGAAAATTACTGGGTATTTTTTTTGCTGTTTTTCCACTGTATGGAAGTTTCGTAGGCCGCTAGGCATTTCCCTCTAGATTTTGGTGGCAACAGGCTATCACTCGCCTTTCGTGCCTCGATTAGAATTTCCAGCGGGGTCAAATCTACGTATTGCTGTTCTTACATACGTGAAGTCGACATATTTGATAATAATCAACCACACAACGAAAACGTTAACAAATATTTATGGAAAATGGCGCGCTGGTTTTGTTTTTCCGCGCGCGCAGGTGTAAAGGCAGTGGCAAAACCGCTAAACAGCTTATATAATATAAATATATAATAAACACAAAACAATGTTTAGACTGATCGTAGTGTTGTCGTATGTCAAATTGTAGTTTATTTAGTATGGAATTAGAAAGTACTATTGCCTTAGAGAAATACCTATATAAATTAAGTAGTTCAGTGAGAATCCACAATAATAGAACTCCAGTCACGCCTGTCTTTTCCGTTTGGTTCCGGGAGAGATCACGGACAATTTAAGGTAAATAAATTTTAGTTCATTTTGGGACCAAGGACAATTCGAACTATTAAAAAAAATGTGAAATATGGCCCACGGATTCCTTTTGGCATGAAGTCTCTTTGATGAGATTAAAAAAAGCGCACATCACTAGTAAACAGTTATCTGTGGCGGGACCGCACTAGTGCGGTAACATAAAGTAAAAAGCACGCGTGTTTAATACACCGCATTATGGACCTAAAAGCGGTTCATTAATTGCCACTTTACGAGCAAGTGTGTTGAAAAATATTAATTGATCGCAATCCCTTTCATTTTAATAGTAGTTTTTTTTTTTTTTTTAGGTAGATGCATTATAACTTTGTTATGTTATTGTGAAACGTAGGTAATTACGTAGGTAATACTACATAAATGAGGAGCATCGGAACAAAAACCGATAAATTACATTCAACATTTTTGTGGGAAATTGAAAAAATGTTGCGTTGTCTATGGCTTTCTAATTTAGATTAAAACGGAATTCACCAGTTTATTGGTCGATTTAGACGTTTTTGATCAGGTTTCAATAACTAGGGATGTAGCTGAGTAGGCAAATAGCCAAACGCAATCGTAAAAAAAAGTAGAATATGTCATATATCGGTTTTTGTTCCGACGCTCCTGAAATGTACAGACGCCAGCACATCAAGTTACTACAATCTGTCAGATTTCTTTAATAGATTTTCAACTTTATCAGTATAGCATAAGGTTCAAAGTTGATTGGGAAAATCTGACAGTTTCGGGTAGCTTGATGTGCTGGCGTCTGTACTACTACTATAACTTTACGCTTTCCTTTACGGGGTAGGCAGGGTATTGTTGTATCCCATAATTAATAAAAAAGATTATGATGTTTCGAAGTGACTTTGCTATTTAATATTTTTTTTGTGGATATGTTTTCGGTTACAACCGCAGAAATAACTGTTTTTCAGAGTTTATTCGAAAAATACTATAAAATCAAAACTTGTTTTTGCGTTCGATAAAAACAATATTGTGCATGCGTAAATATTCATCACATGTACGAAACCCTTCACTGTCCGTGGTTAGACGCGCATTTGGCGGGTTTCTAGTATGTACTTTGATTTTCCTGACGAATGTACCTTCTTATTTATTTTCAGCGTAATTTTGGCGGTTTCTATGGTATATCTATCATGTCTCCATTTACATCGACAGATTTATCATACAGCTGACTACACATTAGATATAACAGGTGAGTCATAATATTAAAATAAACTTCTTTGTCATTTTGTACATTTCTCTGTAATCTAGCTCTCAATCTTACATTCATATTCACAGAAGATATTTCTTCTAGGTCCGTTAATGGTCATCACTCAAAGGGTAACATCATTGGCTTACTCACTACAGGACAGTTTAGCTGTAAAAGATATTCCATCTAATGCACTGACCGAAACCGTAACTAATTCGGAACTAGCGAAAATTGAGAAGATTCCTTCACCGCTTGAATACTTTGCATTTACATTAGCCTTCCAAACATTAATGTGTGGACCAGTAGTATTTTATTCTGACTATATAAAATTTATTGAAGGAGCCCGTGTCGATGAGGTAAGATTTTTTTTTTAAACTATGGGTCATATTTAATAAAAATAGGTTAAGTAGGATCTGTCTTACAGCGTATGCAGGTTGTATTTTGTCCGTAGTAGCTACAGGAAAATATTCTTTGGAGACTTCACAGGTTTAGGAAAATGTACAGACGCCAGCACATCAAACTGCTGCAATCTGTCAAATTTCTTTAATAGATTTTCAACTTTATCGTTAAAGCATAAGGTTTAAAGTTGATTGGGAAAATTTGACAGTTTCGGGTAGCTTGATGTGCTGGCGTCAGAGTGGGGCAAAAACTAATTGTGAAAGCAATTAACAACTAACAATTAAATCGCCAAATTTAGTTGCAACTAACAATTAAAATAATTAATTGTAATTGTAACATATCGCAATTAACAATTAATTAATTGTGCTTGTAAAACTTTGCAATTACAATTAAATTAATTGTGCTTGTAAAAATTTGTAATTACAATTGATTAATTGTTAATTGTTTGATACACGTTTACAATTACAGTTAACAATTAATAAATGTCATTAACTGAAAAACATAATCCAAACAATACAAGAGCCTTAATATTCCTTAATATTCTCAAAGGTATGTAAAGCCTAGATTTAAGCCAGAACATTACGTAAATGTGTAGCACAGGTACCTAACTAGAATAATTCAGGATTGATGATTGATGACGATGCCGATGACGATGACGACGACGATTTAAATGACGATGACGATGACGATGACGATCACGATGACGATCATGATGACGATCACGATGACGATCACGATGAAGATCACGATGACGATGACGATGACGATGACGATGAAGATGACGATGACGATGATAACGATGACGATGACGATGACGATGAAGATGACGATCACGATGACGATCACGATGACGATCACGATGACGATCACGATGACGATCACGATGACGATCACGATCACGATCACGATGACGATCACGATCACGACCACGATCACGATCACGATGACGATCACGATGACGATGACGATGACGATGACGATCACGATGACGATCACGATGACGATCACGATGACGATCACGATCACGATGACGATCACGATCACGATCACGATCACGATCACGATGACGATCACGATCACGATGACGATCACGATCACGATCACGATCACGATCACGATGACGATCACGATCACGATCACGATCACGATCAGATCACGATCACGATCACGATCACGATGACGATGACGATGATGATGATGATGAAAAAACGGAAATATAATACCTACTGTAATAATATTTGTGAAGTTTAATTACTAAGTAATCATTAAATTAAAATTAGTCATTCTAAAATATAGAATACAATCGACACTTAAAATAATATTTTATTTATTAAACTAGAACTCTTCGTAATAATGCAGGATCTTAAAAAGTGAATCAAAATATAAAATACATAAGATACCAATAATACCGTAAGTTATAATAAAATACCTGTTTAACCTTTTGGTATTATACGGTATTTTTACAACACTACTCCTGCCATATTTACATTAATCAAATATGTAATTAAATTAAATATTAATTGTTTAAAACAATTAATTTAATTGTAAATAAAATTTTAATTGCAATTGAATTAATTGTAAACCACAATTAACAGATTTAATTGCAATTGATTTTAATTGCATTTCACAATTAAAAAATAATTGAACTAATTTAATTGCAATTAATTTAGTTGAAATAAAAATTGTAATTGTTGGCCTCTACAATTAAAAAATTAATTCAATTGTGCCCAACACTGGCTGGCGTCTGTACATTTAGCAAAAAGTGACAATGCTCACGTTTTATTTTTATGATGCCAATCGATGCAGTTTCGTATAAAGATTAAAAGACTTCTGGATCAACTGAGGTTAGAGTAAAGCTCTAAATTAGATATGATTCTATTGCTATTACTGCCCTGTCTCAAAAATCCACTCAGTATAAACAAATTGTCACAATATTGCACGACAGTCCAGTATCCGGTAGTAGCGCGGACGGTAGTAGCGCGGTCCGGTAGTAACAGCACCCTAATTGCGTAACACACTCAATCTCAATCTGAATCATTTTGAAGGATATTGCTCATCCATTGCATCATATGTTCGAAAAGTTGCCTGCTCAACAACGTAAATAACGCAGTGAATGTTGTTGAACTCAGAATGAAAGCGATTGTTGAGCAATGGTGACCTCCCTGGACTTTTACAAAAACATTAAGAAAAAAGCCAATCAAGGATGAATATTGAGAATCAAGGAAGCAAGAGCGAGCGAAGCAAACAGGGCTAAAATCGAGCGCGCTTCAGTCACTTGCATTCTAAGTTCTTTTTATACCAAAAAGTGCCGGCGATCAAATTGTCTGCATCATAAAGTGTCCCCCCAGCCCGCCATGTAAAAGCTCTGGCTATCACTGAGTACTAAATACTAGGTATATGTAATGTGGAGCTATGTAAATGAATGTAATGCCCACGGTGACCCCCTATATCTTAAAGTTGGGCTTTGTAGAGCGTTATCTCTTTCACTCTTACCCATATAACAATCTCTTACTAAAGCTCGATATGATTACTCCCTGACTCTTACGTTAATATTTCGCATTAAATGAGTTAAATTTTCGTTTCAGTTTGAGAAAAGGAAAGATGCGAAGGAGCCATCACCGCGTCGAGCTGTGTTCTATAAAGTTGGCGGTTCTTTGGCTGCCGCTTTGTTATATTTAACTCTAGCTAAGAAATATCCTTTGACTGTTTTAGAAGGTAATAGATTTTTTGGGTTTTCGACCTTACTAACCGGTTGAATGCCCTAATTACAGAAAAAATTAAAAAGCAATTGTGTCACAATGTCACATTAATTCTTGAATACTTGCGTGAACACTGACGCAACAGTCGGATACTAATTTTGTTATTATTTTTTTATCGCAGAATTGACAGATCCTACGTCAGAAGTATCCCGCTCATGGTCAGCGTTGTACTTGCTATGGTACGCATACTTGTCGACTCTAGTAGTAAGGTGCAAGTACTATCACGCGTGGCTACTGTCTGAGGCGATCTGCAATAACTGTGGCATGGGATTCAATGGCTACAATAAAGACGGCACGCCTAAATGGGACAAGATGTCTAACATCGATATATTTGGTTTTGAGGTAATTTAATCTTACTTTTGAAGATATCGTTTTCCAAACGTCTAAAATCATCTCTCTAAAAATCATCATTGCGCAACGTTCATCAAAGTTAAAATAAAATTATTACTCAATAGGTATTATCTATTTAGCCAATTCGCGCTGTTCTAGCATATAAAAAAATATCAACAGTACCTATGTCGATTCTGTAAAAATCTCACCGTGAAAACTTGCGTGGAGTGTGCTGTCAGTGTCATCCCACTGATGCTGGGGATTGACAAAGCAAACATTTATAATCATAATAGAGATTTTAATATTATTATTGATTATGCTAATTCTATTGATCATTTTATATAATTTCAAAACTAGTATTTTTAGTTGTCAAAACGTTACTATTTTGTGGGGGTTTAAAATAAAATAGCAAAACAAGAACTTTATCTTCGAATATCAATTTTGATTTTTTTTTTATTCCTACTCTAGTCCTTATATAACGACTAGTCTTTTTTTTCCTAAATTAAAACCCCACAAAATAGTGATGTTTTGACAGTTAAAATACTAGCTTTGAAATTATATAAAATGATCAATAGAATTAGCATAAAAAATATTATTAAAATCTCGATTATGATTGTAAATGTATGCTTGGTCAATCCCTAGTATCAGGTGGGATGACACTGACAGCTCACTTCACCTAAGTTTTCACGGTGAGACGGTTACAGAATCGCACTGCAGTCCCATTCAAAACTTCAATACCTACTCGACCCTAATGTATGGGAACACTGATTATTTTTTTACAGTTATTTTGTTGGTCACACGGAGAAAGTTGTTCAGTTTGATGGTCTTTCACATGCTGTATGATGAAGTACAACTAGGTACATGCTACATTAAGTATGTACTTAGTTGTTACGACATTTATTACGAGTAATCTTTCTGGAAACGGTTCTTACTTATTTATGTCGTGCGATTATTTAGATCGATCAAACCTCAGGTGAGATCTGTGAAATCGATCAATCTATTCAGTAAGTATATTTTACGTTTTTAGTTCGCACAAAACTTTCGCATAGCGGTCTCCAGCTGGAACAAGAATACGAACGCGTGGCTTCGGGACGTAGCTTACGAGCGTGGCGGCGCGGCGTGGCGGACTGCGAGAGTCTACGCTCTCTCTGCTGTCTGGCACGGCTTCCATCCAGGCTACTACTTAACCTTCTTCGCTGGTGGCCTCTTCACTGTTGCAGCTAGAAAGGTAACTAACAACGCAATAAGTTACTGTTAGCCTGCATCATCCATCCCACTGGTTGGTAAAGGCGTCTCTCCATGACTTCCAACTCTTTCAATCCAGGGCCAATGTGGACCACTGGTCGTTTGTTTTATTCAGCTCGTCCTGCCATCATCCACGAGATCTGCCGCGTCGCCTTTTGGGTGTTTCACGGATCCACATAGTGGTTATTTTGGCCCATAACTCATTGCATACGGGAGACGTAGCCAACCCAGTCCCACTTCAACTTAGCAGCTTTTTGAGCAACGGCAGTAATCTGTGTTTTGGAGCGCAGTGGTTCGAATATGGTTTGATAATTTGACGCCTAGAATACTGTGCTCCATTGCACTTTAGAAAACCTTGAGTTTGGACTTTTAATGTATGTTAAATACCAAGTCTGAGACGCATAGTTAACCATGGGAAGAATGCAGATGCCTATCATTTTTCGGTTGAGTGACAAAGGAATTCATAAGCTCTCCTGTACCAGTATCACCGTTTATTTTTGATAACCCTCCCACATAGATCGATTACACTCGATCGATACTTTACTGCTTTATTATCATGCGAGCTGACAAAAACAGGGACACATTTTTTATAATCTTCTTCGTTATTATTAGAAATCCACTATAAAATACCAAAATATGTTACAGATAAGGTTCGTGGCTCGTCCCATGTTTTTGGACAGTCTACCCAAGAAGCTTTTCTACGATTCCCTAACGTTCATCACCACAAGGGTTGCGATGACGTACGCTACGGTGCCATTTGTTCTTCTTCATCTCACGCCTAGTCTCGCTTTCTATGGGTTCGTATATTTTGAATAATTTAAAATAACTAAGTATGCATATCAGACTATAAAATTGCAGTATAAGCTGACTTCTCATTGTACGAAAAACCTATACAATGCGAGGTCAGCTTAAACCATTCAACAACCACTTTTAGCCTCGAAATAATAAGAAGCAAGGTATAGAAAAACCGACCAAGAGCGAGCCCGGGCTCGCACAATTGGCAACATTTTATATTTTCAAGATACATAAATGAAATTACATATATTATATCTAAAAATAAGACACCCATATTCTTATTTTTTGTTCCTTCATCAGAATAGTTTTTGAAATACGTTCTATTCCAAACAGACGTAACACGCTAACAGCTTATTTAGTAGCACTTTTCTGGGCGGTAATTGCGTAACAGACTATCAGTAGCAATGGGTTTCTTTTTGACAGTTCAAGAACGTTCACTGCGCTATTTATGTTGTTGAGCAGACACATTTTTTGAGCATATGAAGCAATGGATTAGCAATATCCTTCAAAATGATTCAGATTGAAATTGATTAGTGTGTTAAACAATTAGGGTGGTGGTCCCTATTACCCGGTTGCCGGGTACAAACAAGAAATGTAATAGGGACGAGAAAAAGGAAGGTAATCTAACTGTTACATGTCTGTTTGCTTTATACTTTCTAAATATTTCTTTTTATACTTTCTTTTCGAAACTAGTAAATTTTTATCATTTCATTATAGTTTCTAAATTAATTGATTCTATTAGGAACACATACTTATAGTGCTTGTAATATAAGAATCAGCAATCAAAACTGCTGACAACCGGTCTTTAGGTGGACTTTAAGGTCTTCACGTGAATATACGAGTATAACAAATGGAATACCACCCTTAATTTTTTTTTAATCCAAACATATCAGTTTTAGTATTTATAACTAAGAGTATAGTCGACTTTCGTATTTATTACGTTATTAACTGGGATTTAGTATTCATTATTATTTCAATATTTAACGCACAACAATAGTGTAAGATCATTACTTATAAATAATTAAATAATAGGTACCTATTTCGACTTAGCCAAATTACATATAAACAGAAAACGCGTAAAAAATCCCGGATACTGAATGAGCAATAGGGTATTTGACAGGTTTTAGAAAAATATGTCTAACGGTTCATAATATATTTGCAATTTGATTAATTCTTTGTGAATTTCTTTATTTTTTATGTAAATCGCCATTAAAATTGAAATCATTAAAATAGCCGCCAAAAAGCCAAACACGCCATGCATGCAGGTTACGTGATGTCGTGATTAGAAATAAATTTCAGGACTGACCATTGAACTTGGCACCCATTTAGATCTCACTTCTTTTGTCGTTGAAGTCAACAACCAAGGCATATATCATAATATTGAACTTGGCTCTCATTTTACATTTATGTTTTTGATGGGATACTTTATACACGGGCAGTCGTGGGCCCATATCGTTTTGTAATAGTACATTATGATATAAGTGCGGTAAGTTGAAAATTACAGCTGAGGCGATATTGCTAGCCCGAGCCGTAGGTGAGGGCTATAAGAAAGCAGAGGCTGTAATTATCAAACCGCACGTATGTCATACGACGTTTTATAACACATTTGTGAGGAAATAAATAAAACTCGGACTTTTTTAAACGAATAAATCTTTAATTACTTGTTAAAACAGTTATTAAAATTCGAAATTCTTTTGTTTATGGCAAAGGCACAAAAAACAGCCAGTATTACTAATAAAGTAAATTAATACTTTTGTGTTTTTGTTACAGATAAATGGTTGTAATTAACTGTCGAAATTAATGAAATTAAAGAATTAAATGTTTATTTATTATATTTTATCTCCCAAAGTTAATTTTGTTCATAAAATGTTGACCACTTTTCTGACATAAAAACTCTTTGCTAAGATTTAAAAAAGTACCGTTCGTTTTAGACGGAGCATCTTGATAAACCGTGCGCTTTACATTACAATTACGCACAAGAACGTAATGAGATACATTACGATATTGAAATTGGTGCAGTAAGAGACCTTTTACGAGCAAATGTGTTATAAAAATAACATATTTAAATGCAAATAAATGTAATAATAATATATTTTTATTTTGTGGATATTTTCTCCTTTATTTTGTGTACAAATCGTAATTAAATCATTATCATCATTGATAATGCTTTTTTTTTTTCAGAAAATTTTATTATTCCCTCCACTTCATCGCGTTGGGTGCTATGCTTATACCTGAAAAATCTAGACGATCTAAGGTCACACAGATATCAGAGTCTCCGCAAAAACCTTATACATCCAGTAAAGAGACTTTAACAGTGATTGAAACAGCAGAAACATTGAATGGTAAACTAAAAATAACATAGGTCAATTAGGCACACCATCGAAGGGCTGACTGCCCCTTTTTGCTCATCTAACATGTGCTTTGATCATCATCATCATCATCACAACATCAACAGAAACAGAGGCTATATTACTATCACTATATCAAAAGCAATTAACAGCAGCTGCAATTAAAAATGCAATTTTCTTAATTTTCTTATTAACTGTACTTTTTTTTTTTTACTTTTCTTTTTTTGAGATAACCGCAAATTACAACATTTACCGTACAACGGGGTGAATACCAAGTGGACCTTCGATCTTTTGTATCGGTTTTCGTAATGTTGCAGAATTGACACCCAACTTTTTTTTCGTGTATGTTTTGAGTCTTAAGTCAAACTACTGAAATATATTCATCGCTATTCGGATATACAACATTATTTTTAGTATATTGCAAACCTGAATATTATAGTTTGTTCAGAATAAGTAATTGAATCGATTTCGATTGACTATTTACCTCAAACACACACCCTCTTACAGTCAAATACACACATAATCATATCACACAAAGAGAGGACACACATACACAGTTCAGTTTTTATTTTTATTTTAATTTTGATTTCATTTATTTTTTTTCATTTTTGGCAAGTTCTAAAAATAATATTGCCTTTAATGATCATATTATTTTAATTGTATCTAATTATTATGTTAATTGTGCTCACTTTTTCAACATATATTTTTGTAATCTACAAAATGTTAACATCTCTACTTGATGGTTATTTTTAAGTGTTTATTATTTGAGGGTTTGGGCGCTGATACCCGAAATACAGGCTTTCGCCTAGTTCGGTTTCAGAGGTCTAAATCATTTATAACAAGAAATTATAACCTATATGATATGTGTATCATTGTAAACAACTATAGAATAAACTTATATTATTACTTCCTTTATTCCACTAAATACATATAAATTATGTATATTTTTAAATACATTTAAAAATAGTAGCCCACCGGTATCGGGAACAGGGTACAAGCTAGCGGGCGGTCGGGGCTCCAGAGAGAGGAACCTCCTAACAATGCGAGCCGTGTCCAGAAGTTCCGCTTTCTGAATCAAGCCCTTGATCCAGCTGCCCAACGAGAGCCTCCTCAGGTGTTGATCGAGGCTCTTGACTATTAAACCCATTGGCTGTCACGACTATCGGCACAATGATCGCTGAGTCCACATCCCACATGTCGACAACCTCGCGAGCCAAGTTAAGATACTTGATTTGTTTATCTTTCTCGGCTTGTACGAGGTTCTCTTCGCGCGGGACGGTTATTATTATTATTATATTAATGATTTTGATCTGAAAATAATTTACAGATTCTCGTAATGCTTAGGTACCTACTTGGCGATTAAACGGTTTATATGGTAATTTATCTTTTTCTGGAAAGTAGCAAATAGCTTAGGAACAAATAAAGATGTAAATAGTTTTAAACGCGAATATTTTTAATGCAAATATTTGAAAGTGGAGCAGAACTTTTTATTAGCTTGTACCTACACAAGCTTACAGTCAGTGAGAACTAAACAGCGAAGGAATTAACAACTTTGTTATCTTCTTAACATTGAATCATAACATAGCATCACTGTTTTTCCACAAAGGATTAGGCAGTGGTACAGACGCCAGTACATCAAACTACTACAATCTATCAAATTTCTTTAATAGATTTTCATCTTTATGGCTAAAGCTTAAGGTTCAAAGTTGATTGGGAAAATTTGTCACTTTCGGGTAGCTTGATGTGCCGACGTCTCTACCTATAGAAGATACAGTAATACAGTCCAACAATGTCAAATATTTGCCTATTGAGTATATGCACGTTTAAAAAAGAATTAAATGCCTGGCTACTCATTTCTTGTCGACTGAATATAATTTAATTATTTTTCGAATACTTACAAACTAAATTCTTGAGTAATATTCTTGATTTTTTAATATTAGGTACATACTAAAATAATTTTATTTTAAAAATTAACATATCTTTAAAGTTCTATTAAATTAGTAGATAGTATATGCATTGCTTGTACAGCAACTCGTAACGTAATAATAAAATGAAAAGATCATTCTGTCTATCAAACGATTGTATTACGTCCTAACCGAAGCGACTGTCGTGCGAACAAGCAATTACAAGATCGTGTAACTGACTAATAACGTACAAACGCGATTTCATTGATTGCGCGAGTATGTCATATTCATATATACAAGCGCGGCGATCGCTTGCGGTTAGGCCGTGGCCTCAAGCTGTCGAGCAAGAAGAGTTAACTTTTAAATTTACTGATTAACTTACTATTTGAATTGATAATTTATATCGCAAAGGTTAATGCATGCTAAATAAAATATTTTGGCAGTTTGTCATTACTACATAAGTTTCGGTTTCGACCGAAGCTAGAAGAGGAGCTGAATATTCGGTTACGGTTTCGGCTGAAAATTGTGTTTCGGTCGAACGCTGATAATTATTTACAATTATGAACCAACAACTTTTTTTAAATTTAAATAATTCGTAGGTAACAATTTATCTTATATTCTTATTCAATAATTTTTATATTTTTAATTACTTAATAATAAGTGAACAAAGAATTACCTACTAGACGATAACTCTGGATAGAGTTGAAATTCATTATAACTGAATGTTTCCCTGTGCTTTTGCATAGGTACATATTTAGATAGTATTATGTTAAAGAAAGGTTACATGTACAGACGCCAGCACATCAAGCTACTACAATCTGTCAAACTTCTTTAACAGATTTTCAACTTTATCGCCAAAGTATTAGGTTCAAAGTTGATTGGACAAATTGGACAGTTTCGGGTAGCTTGATGTGCTGGCGTCTGTACATTTAACAAAACTGCATGTGCAACTGCAAAGAAAGGTTATTATCAACGTTTTGTCCAAAATTGCATTAAAATGTAGGTACTAAATTGAAAATCTTGGTGTGTTGCATCAAATGTGTGGATGTGATAGGCTATGTATAATACCTCAAACATGGAATTGTATTTATTTTTGTTACAAATTAATTTTATATTTAACGTATTTTATATGGTTAATAAAAAATATATTGTATGAGACTTTTCATTTGTAAACCTACCTGTAAACCTACCTATCATTAGCCGGGCTAACATGCGTGCGCGCCTTGCGTAAGTATAGTCCAAAGAAGAATCAAACTAGTTATAGTTCCCTAATAGCGATATTTGATTTTTTTGTTTTATATGGTTGAAATTGGTGCAAATTCTGTTGTTCAAAAACTAAACTAAAGGAAGTCAACAAAAGCCCATACAACTTTGCCCAAACATGTACCTTGAGGTACCCGTGCACCAAATCGTAGAGAAAAATAGAGGAATTCGAAAAGTTTTATTTATCCTTAAATAATTTAAAACAATTAAAAATTGTCAAACAATTAAATCATGTGGCAACTTTGCATGTATGTACAATTGTGTTACATTTGGTTGACATTAGGACATTCTGGGGACATTGACATTATTTCGTAGGTGTTTCGGTTGTAGGTACTCATCTGTTGTTCGTTTATTTTGTTTAATAACTTTGCTATTCTTTCTGGTGTTCAGTTTGTCACCTCACGATTTGGTTCATGACGATACTGTGATCCCGAAAACTTGGCTATTCATTCTGGACTTGTTACCTCACGATTGGGTTCCTGGCCTGACGGAAGATAAGAATTCTATCTTATGTTAGGTACGTACAGACGCCAGCACATCAAGCTCCTACAATCTGTCAAATTTCTTTAATAGATTTTCAACTTTATCGCTAAAGCATTAGGTGCAAAGTTGATTGGGAAAATTTGACAGTTTCGGGTAGCTTGATGTGCTGGCGTCTGTACATAACTTTGAAAATCGATTGTACAGACGCCAGCACATCAAGCTACTACAATCTGTCAAGTTTCTTTAATAGATTTTCAACTTTAGCGCTAAAGCATTAGGTTCAAAGTTGATTGGGAAAATTTGACAGTTTCGGGTAGCTTGATGTGCTGGCGTCTGTACAATGCGAATTATTATTGACTTCAGATTGCATAATACACTTGACAGTTTTTTTTTTTATATCTATGGTAATGGACAAAGGTAGTATAGTTGTGGCGATATACAATGTGTTGCTTTGCATCCGCGTCAAATTCGAGGAGGTTATTATGCTACTGATTCTCGACGCGAATCAATAATAAAATGAGTAGGTAATTTTATTTATATTTTTCTAACTTTCGGAAATCGGCATGTGTGGGACACGCATGTTAAAACGCGGCCCGTGTGATACCGCACTGCAACTGCCCTTTTACACACACAAACACACATACACACACACACACACATACGCACACACACACACACACATAAAAACACGGCCATAGAAACAATACCATAATTTTGCCTACCCCTGCGCGCACGCACCACACCCCTACTACCTTGATTGATGTCGCCATCGTGAGCACGTCTTTCAATAAGTGGAGACAGCCTTCGTCGAGCTGTGCAGATGTTCGCAGAAAGGTTCCCTATCGGCCACCACCGTCCCAAAACGTCATGATCGCTGCTACTAAGAGACTGCGGGATTATCGCCACTTAGACGTCCCATGGCACGCTCAAGTTTGAGGCAGCGTTGTTCTGCCTGTCGCCTTGCAGAAAGATATCCTGGAGTACTTCCAGTGAGAACCACGGGCGAGCACGCGAGATGCTGGTCAGCAGTTTGGAGTGCACCACTCCACAGCATGTCGTCTATTGAAGAGGGAAGATCAACACCCATTCCTGGACCTGTGGCCTGGCCTGCCCGTTCTCCGGACTTAACGCCCCGGACTTTTATTTGTGATGAGACATTAAAAGACACACAGACAAAATAAGAAGTGTTAGAGAATTAAGGGAAAAAGTGGTTAGTACTTTCGAGACTGTGAAAACGAATGTGTTTGTGTTGCGAAAGCTGAAGGAAAACCAGCGACGTCGCGCTAGACTACGCACCTAGAACGTGAAGGTTTCGATCAATACCTCCGGCTAGCCGGCTAGGTAGTTTTTTTATTTGTACATAGACAATAATTTGTAAATACGTAGTTAGTTAAATCAATTGATGAAAGTAAGTTGATTTAAAATTTTTAACTACGCCAAAAATACCTAAAATTCCTGCTCACACCAGTTCTCCTAAACAAAATTAACTCTTAAACCTCAACCCATGCTTAGCTAGCTAAGCTTTCTATTTTTGAAAGTAAAAACCATTTTAGATTTTTGACGGTCCTAACCCCGTTAAATAGGAAG
This sequence comes from Eremobia ochroleuca, assembly GCA_949629135.1. NCBI lineage: Eukaryota > Metazoa > Arthropoda > Insecta > Lepidoptera > Noctuidae > Eremobia > Eremobia ochroleuca. The sequence goes on along the minus strand of OX451391.1, from coordinate 11,883,038 downwards.
GAAAATTTCAAATCAACCAATTTCATGCACAGATAATTAATGACTTTCAAATGACTAACTGTAGGCCCTCTAGTTTTTATTACTTACTTTTATTATGTATCAAAACACCGCGCGCCGAGGGCGCCACGCGTTCGTACTTGTAGGTACTATATACGTTATTTATGATACTACTACACACGCTATATACGATATTTATAAGAATTGTGGATATACAATTTTTTTTTAATTAAAAATAACAAAAAAATCATAACTAATAGCCGCAACTAAATTGGTGAGGGACAGCTCGCGAGGTTTCCTTGTTAGTTCTAGGATAGGCAAATTAAACAATATATGTAAATATAATCAAAGTATGTTTAAATATGGTCTATATGTGTTATTTATTTCTTAATTATTTATCATTTTAGAAATGTTACTTAAATACATCAAGTTAGGATACATAATTACCTTATTCTACATTTAAATGTTTTCACAAATTATTTCTTACTGTTTTTAGAAATCATAAATGCTTGTCTTATGCAACAGAGTGCGCCAGGTACATCATTAGTTTCTTGAAGTATTTTCTGCACCTCCTTGAATAAATTAAGTTTTGGTGTGACACTAGACACTGAAATAAACAAATAATTTGGGTTAGACTAAAATTTATTTCCCTAGCCGCTTCAGCCATTATGGCCAGGGAAGTAAAGGATCATTTAATCTGCATACTGAGACAGCACGGCTGTTCTGCAAGTGCTGAACAGTTATTCAGTTGAATCTGGGCTAATATACAAGTGCCACCAGCGCTTCAACCAGCATCCTAATTGCGTAACACACTATTACTCTCAATTTGAATCATTTTGAAGCATATTGCTAATTCATTGCTTCGTATGTTCGAAAAATGTGTCTGCTCAACAACGTAAATAAAGCAATGAATGTTGTTGTACTGTCAAAATTAAACCCATTACTATTGATAGTGTGTTATGCAATTACCCTGCAGGTGGGTAACCTCAATGAAATAACCATTCAATGGATCAAAGGACAGCGGTTTGCTGGGAAACGGTGCAGTCTAAGAGCTTGCCAGAAGGGGGTCGAGCATTACACCAGTGGTACCTGAGCCCATTGCTCCACTCCCCTTCAGGTATTTACGCACTCTGGTAAGGAAACACACCAGAGACAAACATGACACACTGGAAAGACCAAGGCGAATGGAGGCAGGCTAAGGAAGCACTTCCCACTATGGATGGCCGCCTCACGAAACAGGTTCCTCCTTCTGACTAAACAAAAGCTGCATACAGTTACTGCAGCTTTAACTGGCCACAGATCATATAATAAACACCTCTTTGTCATAGGAGTAGGTAGGTAATACAGGCTGGTGTCTGCAACTCCAAGTCAATGTGCATATTTTGCATATGTCATAGGAGTAACAGTCAGTCTGCTGTGCAGGGCCTGCATGGAGGATGAAGAGACAGTGGCACATGTGCTTCTAAACTGCCTGCTGGTCACATACAGGGCAAAGCACTTCAGTAACCCAGGTACGCTATGTGAGATGGTCAGTAACATCAAGGTGTTGTTGGCCTTCCTTGAGGAGCTGGGGTGGATCGAATAATTAATTTTCCCACCTCTACGCAAAATACACATATTGACATGGAGTTGCGGACACCAGCCCATATTACCTATTACACTACAATTTAATAAATAGAATAAGGGTTAGTTAAAATTGTTTGAAATGAGTATCATACTTATAGGTGATTCATTGAGATGGCTCAGATTTAATAATCCATGTCTTATGTTAATAACATATAACAATTTATGGTACTTAATGTAAATCACACTCACATTGGTAGCATCCGGTCTTAGTGTCTCTCAATAGGCGGACAGAATAATTTTCAGATTCCTTTTTAGCTTCTGTAAAAAACTGCACAAAGATGGTTTGTGATCCCTCACTTTTTGTTTCAATTGTGTAGTACATTTTCAAAAACTTCTTGTAATATTTCTTTGCCATTAGAAAAGCTTCATGCGTTTCTTTGATTTCTTGAGACAAAAGTATTTGGTCTGTAATAAATTTGTGTAAGGAATATAACTTTTATATTTCTATTTTAAGTGCATCTCTCTCTGCTGCACCTCTTTACGATTGTAAGGCGACTCCAACATGAATAGTTAGGGAAAGGCTTGGCAGATGATGACTTAGTATTTTTTAAGTGGGTAATTACCCACTTCAACATATCAACCATGGATGCTCTGTATTTCATAATTGTAAAATATAGTGCAACCAGGTCTATCTATAAATCTATTCTCAACCTCAGTATTTATCAGCATATTACCTTAAACCCTCATAAACAAAGAATTAGTCAATGACATTGGTACAATAACATACTAAAAAAGATGTAGTTGAAATAGATACATCAATATAATAACAGCATTTACATCCATAAAACAGAATAAGTAGATAATTTGAATGTTATTAACAGCAATAATTTAAAATAAATAATTAAGATAGCACGCACCTTTTTTGTATTTCTTATAGTGAACCTTTTGTTGTGAGAGCTCTTCAAGTTTCTTATCAATATCATGCCGTAGCTGCTTATTACGTTCTATTAATGTTTTCAGTTCATCGTCATGATTTTGAGCTACATTGTTGTTGCAATTATATTTCTTAACTCTAAAACCGTTTTCAATAATATTGAGGACATGTTCCAGTAAAGATACCATTTCAGCTTGAAGCTCTACGTAACTATTCTCTTGTAGTAGATGTAAATCAATTTGGATGTCCCAAATTTCTTCAATTATACTCATTTTTCAACAGTAATCGACCACAAATCTTGCTTGGCTTTTTTTTATTCGAAAGTTAACCGACTTACAACATTGACAACAAGTTTGACATTGACAAGATGAAGTGCAGAATACGTATGAGAATACATAGACATATATATCATCTCAATGTGAGAATACGATACTAACGGTGACGCTTGAGCATGGAATTAGTTAGTACGCTTGAATGACCACGAATAACGACATGAATAATGCTACAGGTATATATAGCTGTACAACGCTACATGGTTACTTTGGGTGCTTAGCCAAAACCGGAACAAACACCGCTATCTTGTTTTATCAATACAACTTCTGTGCGACTGGGGTTAAAACTGAAAGCTCGTCATGAGTGGCAGCTCGTCTGCGGGAGAGGGGCGATGCCCCGTAATTGCCGTGTTGACATTCCAAGTAAAGAAACTGGCAGCACTGTTTTCCGTCCATGAACCGCGACAGGAATAACTAGAGGGGCAATTCCCGTTATTTTAAGAACGTGCACAGGCTGATCTCAATTTTCAGTTTTCAATTGGCAATTTTCGACTTACGTGGTATGGTTACCTAGGCTAATCTACATTTTGACAAAATATTCATTTTTACAAAATTTTATTAATTTAGGTACTGATGGACGCTAGTGATGGCGCCAAACATGTAGCCGAATTTTCGGCCAAGTCCATTTATATTACCATCGACATGCTAAGAAGAAGATAATTTACATAATATCACACTACCTTAGGGCATTTTAAATGCTCTAAGCACACCACAGGTGCCTGAAGGTAATGAAAACAGACTTAATTCTCTTGCGAGCATCACCTGTATATGAATTTCTACCGTAAGCCTTCAGGTTTAAAAGCGATAGCACATAGTCTTGCCGAAATATCTGGCTTCCAATTTATTTTCGGATACGTTATTCCCACAGTTTTCGCCTTTAACTTCTTTGGCAACGGGGCATATTTATTTGGTATGCGTAACAGAAATTACTTGTTTAAGTTTAGGAACGTCAATAAACATAAAATGAGGAATAAATTATAAAATGTTCAAAATTTTAGGCAGACTCGTAAGGGATGAATCTACCATACGATGTTCCTTAACTCATCTTTAAATCATATCTACTTATCATTTATCTAATTTTCGTATAATTTGTGAATTACTTAAAAGTAAACACGAACAAAACAATGGTGACTTGTAGACGTTAAGCAGTACTGCCACCTATGACGAGATTTAGTTTATTAAAATTTGCAGAATATGGTACAGCCCGCGATGACCGCTTTTACTTATTGACTGTGTCAAAAAACAGACGAAATATAGAGGAATTTTTGCGTGTTCGTAATTATCACGTTAGGGTCACCAATACTGGGGTAATAGGAGCAGGGTGGAAAGTTCTTTATCCCCTATAGAAAGGGTGGAACCTATGGAGGGTAGTGGTAGGGAGAACTGTCTCTGTTGTGAAAGTGTCCGTCAAACTGCGTTAAATTAAGGTGGCGCCACAGTAGCAAACAGGCTAAAGGAGAATGCCTTCAAATATAGGGTGACCTATAGCAAACGAAAAGTCCACTGTCAAGAAATGAAGTGCAATGACGGTGACCTAATAGAAAATACGTACAAAAGTAAATAAAAATACTTTTATTTTTGATGTCCGATATCGAGGAATCTATTTCATAACAAAAACGTAAAAATGACTTAAAAACGAGAAGTAATTTTATGAACTACATTAGATTGTCACACTCAGGAAGCGTGTCACAATCTATCGCAAGTTGGTACGGTTCCACGGCATTCTCTTTTCAAAGAAAGCGCCAAAAGTTATTAGAATAGTGTAGAAAAATATGAGAAAAATAAACAAGGACAGCAAATAGTTGAGGTTTGGTATACCGGGTTCTGACTATCGACGCCGGCACGTAAGTTGGCAAGAGTCGTCAGTCGTTCCTCTCCTTTCTTTAACGTCCTTCTAAACAGACATGTTCAAAAATAAGTTATGACAATAACCATAGAATAACGAGAAACAATACAACTGTAATTTTTTTTGTTGCAATAAGTGTAAATGCGCGAACTTAATCCAACTACGCAAAAACCTTGCCAAGTTACGTGCCGGCCACTATACTCTAGTCACTAAAAATATTAAATTTTTTAACTCGGCTTACTTCAATCCGTCAACAAATGCTACATTCATACCATACCCTTTGCCTACGCTAGCACCATTTTGGAGGGTTTTTGACACGTTTTTGAGCTGTTATTTACTGCTTATAGCTAGACACTTTATCAACGTTCTGCTTACATACCTCTACCCTCCTTTTATATTATAGTACTCTGAGCGGAATCCTCCGACCGGACTAGTGTTGTGTCTGGTTGGCTCGTTGAGACAGGAAAAACACTTTTTCTGTCTATGGGTTGACTAGATCAAGAGTTGATGTTGGGACGTTGTATTTCTACTAGAATCAATGGCGCAATAGCTTGAAGATAACTTTCCTTGCGCGATGAAGGTCTTATGTGACGTTTGGTCTATTTATTAGGCGGACTTAATGCCTTAGACATTCTCTACCAGTCAACTAAGGGTGGTGAAGAGATTAGATGGCAGGTGCTTTTGTTGAGCCGAATAATGATAAAAAAAGCTATTAAAATTCGCATTTACATCGCATGCGGCGTTGGAGATGCCACAAAAGTCTATTTTTTTTTTTTCAACCTAAACTAGAATAAGTAATTTTTCAAATCGACTAAATATTTATACCTCCTTAATTCGCAATGCGCACCTCTAATAACGGGTTGAAAATGTTGAAATCACTAGTTTGTGCTTTGTGGGTTGATTGAATTGTTGAAAACTTGAAATGTCAAATTGTCAATGAAGATTGTGAATAGAAATAGAAATGTATTTGTTTTAAACGAGAAATTTCATAATATTGAAAGTACACTATAGTTGTAATAAAAGTACAATGAATACGCTGTTATGCAAAGCCCTTTGTTGACGAATGATTTATTTCGTGTCTGTTTGCAGTTAGTCTAAAAAGGATATGATTTTCTGGTAAGCAAATCAATGGGCTGATTTTATCAGTACGTCATGTGTTTATTTTAGTTTCTTTCAATAATTTATTTATCTCAGGTTTTGGGCGAAAAATCTTAAGAGGTCACATCAGCGGACTGTTTTTTATCATTATGTTTTATTGCATTTATGATGAAAAACTTGTAAAGTCTGTTTCTGTGCTTACTAAAAGTTTTATGACTTTCAAGATATTCGAGCAGAATTTGTCCAATGGGCCATTGTCTAAGCTGTTTCAAAAACCAAGCTAATGCAGATATTACCACTTCTCACAGAAAGAAAGATGGTGAGTAACATAGTTCTTAACATTGATATAATGTAGTGTACATTTTGTGTACCCAAACGATATTATAATATTTGGTTTTACTATTTCAGAGATGACAGAAATTGCAGTTACAGTTTCTGTATATCCACAGCAAGAACCACTTCTTCATGACAATCAAAATAGTATTAACAACTTTCGAAACTCAAGCACTTCACAAGTTTCAAGCACACAGTCTGGAGAGCAGAGCCCAGTAGAGTTACTCAATACTCAGAAAACAAGTTTAGTTTCAGAGAGAATGCCTAAACCATTTTATCAAAAGTTGCCGACCATACCCCGGACTATGTCATCTATAGGTGCTAATGACTCACGCATATCTGAATCTAAAATTAATCAGCTTTTTGACCAATACAAAGACTCATTAGAAGATGCTATATTGGCCGAAGGGATAGAAAACCTATGTAATGATCTGCAGTTAAACCCTGATGACTTTAAAGTTTTGGTTTTGGCATGGAAATTGAATGCTAGTCAAATGTGTAGGTTTACAAAATCTGAATTTATACAGGGCTTGAAGAATATGAAAACGGAATCAATTAAGGGTATACAACACAAATTAAATGAGATAACAAGTGAGTTCAAGAGAGATACTGAAAACTTTAAGGATTTGTATAGATTTACCTTTAAATTTGGATTAGATGTGACTACTGGCCAGAGAATACTGCCTACAGATATTGCTATCCTATTATGGCGTCTAGTCTTCACTAACAATGAGCCTCCTATTTTAGACAGATGGTTGTTGTATTTAGAAAAGAATCCACACATAAGAGGCATTCCAAAAGACACTTGGTATATGTTTTTAAATTTTTGTGAATTCATTGGGGATGATCTCAGCAGTTATGATGACACAGAGGCTTGGCCTAGTCTCTTTGATGATTTTGTGGAGTATGAAAATGATCAAATGAATCAAAATGTCAAGAGAAATGATATCAAAACACAGGATTAAAATCCATTGCCAAATTTAGCTTCTGTAGGTACTTAATTAAGATATTGAGACTGATAATCTGATATGAATGTTCAATGATGTTAGTCTTGTATCTCTGGTGAAGTTAAGTGTTAATAAGGTAAATGAATGTATTATTAGTACTACGTACTGAACAAAATTGCATAGGTACATATTGTGAGATTTAAAAATGTACATAAAGTACTTTTATATTTGATAAATGTTTATCTTTAGGTTTATTTTTTAAAATTATTTAACATTCCAGTAATGGAATTAGACAAAAATTGTGTAAATATTGTTCTTAGTTGCATCAAAGGTACTTTTTATTTCTTTAATGCTGTATATTTTTATTTTACTTTTACCTTTCTTCATTGCTACTTTGAGTCTAAATCTTGCACAAAAAAAATATTGCCTGAAAAATAATAGTATAACATTATAGTAAAGAAGTTTTATTTAATTGTATAGATAAATTGGCTAATAAATATAACATGGAAGTGTAAGGGGAGTTATACATATAAGATAATTTTGTAATATCACTAAGCAAATGCTGCAGAAGGGTCCAAAATATGTTTAATTCATACAAAATTTTTGATTAAATATCTACAAGTTCACTTACTTACCATTTTGTGGTAAAAATATTACTCAGTGAGCAAGGTGCTAGCAGCCGTGCATATACAAGGTGTAACATAAATAACGCACAACCTCATGAGGGATCATTGTACTTATCATTATGAACAACTTTTACTATGGGACCAAACCTGATACCGTGAAAAAAAAAATCAGCTGTTCCCTAATTTTGACGAGTTATGCAAACATAAATGTAGGGAACAGCTGATTTTTTCTTCGCGATTTTAGGTTTGATCCCATAGTAAAAGTTGTTCATAATGATGAGTACAATAACCCCTTATGAGGTTGTGCATTGTTTAACGTGAAACTGATAAAAAGCAATTTGTACGATTTATAGTATGAAATAAAAACAATTTTAGGTTGACAGAAATTGGTCGTAGATATACGTTCCGACAGTTTACGGATACAAAATTTGGCGCGTAGATCTACGCTCCAACATACCAAAGGTTAAGTTACAGCTTCTATAAATATCACCCACATACGGCCACCACTAAGATAAAAAAAAATCTATGTAGTTTCAAATCTTTGAACTGAACACTACACCGTTTTAATTGACTGAGCTTCTGCCCGCGACCCATCACGTCGCGTACCATATCGCTCGCCCGTGCTAATACTTCGTTTTCGTTTGGATTTCTTTCTGGCTTTTTCCCCCTTTTCTCGGCTTCTAAGGGTTGTCGCATGATATTAAATAGCCTATAACCTTCCCCAAGAAATGGGCTATCAAATGCGAAAATATTTTTTCAAATTCGACTGGCAGTTTCGGCGATTACACCCCCTACATATAAACAAACAAATAACTATTTGTAATATTAGTATAGATCTATGATAGGGATTAACAGATTTTTTTTTTTTAAACGTTGTCACACTAGGAATTTCTTCTGTATTGTGGGTGCGCTTACAAACATTTAAAATCACATACACAAACAGTCAGACCCGGAACAACTACTTGTAGGTCATACAAATATTTGTTCCGTGCGGGAATCGAACACGCAGCGCAGCAGTCAATCGCTTAACCACTGCGCAAACCGTGACGTAACGTAACGTAACGTGCCGTAATGATTATTCCAGTTTAAACCAAAATCAAATCTGCACCTCGAACGAACCGATGCGATGATTAGTTGATTACAAATGTTTTTTTTCTTGCGACATAACTTCGTAAATTAGTAACGTGCTGGCGTCGTCTGATCGCTTTTTTTTTTTTTAAGAAATTGAATTTCCCGCTTCTTATCAAAGATCTCTAATCCCTCATATTAATACGATCTTGGGATTATAATTTTGCACTAGCGCACTATTCGTCGAAAATAATGAAAAAATAACTATAATAAGACCGTCCATGCCGAAGTTCTATCTACATACATAATTTAAAAGAGTGAATGAGGAAATTCTAAACTGTTTTTTTTTATTATTATTTTCATACCGCTTCAAGGTTAATTTTAAACGTTTTCCTAAAAGAATAATTTTAGTTTTTCATGTTTAAAGATCAAGGCGAAATGTGAACACAATCATGGTTATTTTTTCAGAATACAAGTCTTAAAGTTCTGGCAATGACTAAATCTAATTTGAAAGATAGAATAGAATACTCTTTATACACTCAAGATGTCGGAAAGCGGTTGTCCTTAATAACGAACAAAATGGGCCCTAAGTCTTGAGATTATACAACATTAATCAACATTTGAATTCTCGTTGGTTGACTAAATGAGGTGTAGAAGCGCCGATTTTAAACGAAAAACTAATGTGTGTTAGGAAGTACGTCCGGTTATTACAAATGTATGTCAGGACTTGTACAATCAGGACTTTATTACATACGATAATTTGTCCGTTATAACAGTGGTCTCGAACCTACCGATTTTTCGGTATTTCTACCGATATGGGCTCACATAGTCACATAGTCTGTAAGTTTTTTTTTTAATGAATAAACGAATTTGATTGAATATTGTATTTTTTTGTCAAATACGTACCGATCTACCGATCTCACTCTACGACGTTCGAGACCACTGCGTTATAATGACCTCAGGGACTCAGGAGGTTAAAAGATAACCTCTGAGTTTGTTTCGGTCTTTCTTCTCAGAGTAGTTGGATAGGGACAACGACTTCATCTAGTTTTAAAACATAATTTAATTATGACTTTTAAAAATATTTTTGTTCAATTGAGAGAGAAAGTCGCATTTTCCTTACGCGAAATATGTGACGATTTCTACCAGTTTTTTTTTCTGTTTAGGTAACTTGGCGGAGCAATCGTAACCCCGTTAGGGTATAGTATAATGTTCTGTGATCGTAACGCACACGTCAACTCCTACAGCAAGCCATTAAATGTCGTCCTTTTTTTTGTTTTATCGTGTTTAGATATCACGTCTGTGGAGTTTCGCTAGTTAATTTGCTTTTTTTTTAATAGTTTAAATCACGAATTCAGTTTCATTAAAAAGTTTATTTGAAACTCTCGTGTTACATCAGAGCAGAGTTACCAGTGTACTCGATAGATGGCGTGCAAATGACGCCTTTTTAATATTTTATTAGTGAAAAGCTCATCCATACGTCGTACGTCTAGGTCGTCTCGATTGGCTTGCCCTTGCAATTCATTCCTCCTTCAAAGTACCTCCTATTCAATTGTGCGTTGCCGCGGTCGCAGTCACTGAATCTTAGTTGCGAATGATCTAAGAACCGAATGAGAAGCAAATGCTCTAAATGTACTGAATGTCGCATACGTGACGATAGCCGCCGACGCGTTGATGGCAGCCGCTGGCGTGTCTACGGCAGCTACCGAGTGATGGCGACTGGGTGGACACTTGGCATACAGTCTACGCAACTTCGGTGACATTGCAATAATTTCTACATACCATGGAACGCCTAATCATGCAGGCAGTAGTTGACCAAAGGAACAAAATAGCCCCGTCGTGTTTTATCTCGTTGCATTTGTTTCGACAAGTATCCAGGATAGCCCAAGGTGGAGTCCGGAGTCAGATAATAGGGCTGGAAGGTGACCATAGGAATTCCTCAACTATGCACATTACGCACAATAGCCCCGTTGTAGTTGGGCTCGTTGGATTAATTGTCTTGGCAAGTACTATAGCCCTGGAGTTGCAACTGTATGATGGTGGAGCCGGAAGGTGGCCACAGGAACTCCTCAACTAAACAAGATAGCCCTGTCGTGTTTGGTCTTGACAATTAATGTAGCCCAAGATGGAGTCTAGGCAGGGCCGTAGCTGGGGGGAGCAACTAAGTTAGGACGGAAAAAAAAAACTAGCTTATAGTGACATCTAAACGATTCTGAATTAACCACGGCATTTTACAATCATAAAATATTAATTCTTTATTCTGCTCATAGATGGCATTTCAAATACGTGTGCAAGATTTGTTCGTATTGCAGTCTATTGAACGGGAATCCCTTAGCCTCTAAAATCCTAAGGACGTTGGTTTTCGCCCGCTTTCTATATTCAACCGAAAATTTAAGATTCTTATCGATCCGGATTTTATCTGATCCATCGATTGATGCTGAATCTCTATTTCAATATTTCGATCTCTTCTCCGAATGCATAAAAAACAAGAGATTGGTCATAAATTTGCGTCCTCCTTAACGTTTTGTTTCACGCATTCGCAGTAAAAGTACATCAATGACATTGATGAGTAAAATGGTGGTTATTTTATTAAAGTTAATCTATTTTATGTATAATCACAAGATATTGCACACACAGTAACAATTAATTGCGGAGTCGCAACGGTAATGTATTAAAAATATTCGTCGAGATTAGTAAAACTTAAAGTTTTGTTGAAAAGTAACGGAGCGTCGTCAGTCAATAAAAACGGAGCGACATCGGCAAAATTAATGGAATAACAAGTTTGTTTGTTTGTTTCTTCGAAAGAAAAGTGAATAATGGAGCCAGAAACTGTAAGTAAGTAATTATAACATACCTACATCTAAAACCCAGAAGCCTTTCCCCTCAAAAGATCAATAATATATAATTACAAGGTGAAAAAAATTGGCACATTACAGCTTTGCAGCAGGTTTTAAACCGATGTTACTTTGTTACTAGTTATATCTTTGTCTAGTTTACTAACTTCTTGGCGTTTTTATCCTAACTAGTTGGGTTCCTGTTTTTAATAATTGTGCAATAAACATTTACGTCTACACAAATATATTATTTCCTTGCTGTAAAAGATAAATGCGTGGGGAGGCGGCATTTCGCGACCTTTCATACTTTACATTACTAAGCTTTATTTTATTTCTTTGTAGTATAAAACCAAACCTCCTTCGAAGGAAGAGACGAAAGGGCTGCTCTCCTTAATTGAAGCGTGATAATCACCAGCAAGAAAACCAACGCCACCAATAATACAATGAAGATGCTAGAATGGATACGGATTGCGGATATCTTCGACGCTAATATGCGCACCTGTCGCCGTACACCACAATAACTTCGTCTTAAGTGGAAAAACCTAAAAAAGAACACGAAAGTGCTGTACTTGTATATGGATGGAACAGATCAAGGTAAACAAAATTTAAAATTGATGAAGTAGACAAACAGAAAACTTGGATTAACCTTGCCTGCTCGTTGGTTCTAATCACTAGACTCTGTGTTTGTAAGAGTGACTGGTGAACATGAGGTATTGGGTTCGAACCCCACATCAGGCGGCGTTAGATGCAGCCGTGAGTATGGATTTGCCCGGTAAATGGCAACAGGTTTGACCCCTAACATGCAACTTAAAACTTAACTGGGGAAATCCAGTGGCCATGGGCAATGATGTGCCAGCCAATGGCAATTGGGATGAATTGGTGATGATGGGCAATATTAGTACACCTACTGGTCCAAAAGAAAAAATAAGTTTTAGGTCTAATGGTAATATCCTACTATAGCCCACTTATAATATTAATATGTTTTATAGATGTGAAAGTATGTATGTTTGTTACTCAATAACACTTTAACAGCTGACCCGATATGGTTAAATATGGCACACATGTAGGGGACCATGTACAATACTTTTTATCCAGGTAGGTACATGAAGTTGTTCTCCTAGGATGTGAATCAAATATAAAAATGTCAAACTTTGTATGTTTTTATATCTAATAAAAATGCGAAAGTTTGTGAGGATAGATGGATGGATCTGAACAAATTTTGGTGAAATTTCTTCAGAATAACATAATAATATAGGCTATCCTGTATAAATATATTGTATCCCTAAGGAGGTGACAAAGTTTGACATCAGCAAAGTATCCGGACAGAATAATGTTATAAATTGTTTTAAATTAAATGTGTAACTTTTTGATTTCCTATATTTAATGCATTTTTGTTTTATAGCTGGTGCCAAACGGAAGCTACTGAAGCCAGATAACGGGTGTCAAGCTCGAAATATGATGCAGCTGAATATTATAATGTTAAGAAAAATTCTTAGAGAGTATATTTGAAAATATAAAGTTAGAAAATTAAAAATTAAAATTAGAGATAAGGAAGCTGAAGGAAGAGGATATTTAAAATTATTGAATGTACCTTAGTATTATAGTCATAATTTTGTCAATTAAGTATTTAGTTTTTAATTTGAATGTGTCTGTAGTGTAAATATATTTTATGTATGTAATTAATTACACAATTATTTTGAAAAAAATATATTTTATTTCCTGAAATTCTCATTGTTTAATAATTTTGAAGCTAATAGTAGATAATTATGATAATAGTAATACTAAAGTGGTTAAAATATAAATCTAACCAAATCAATTTACAAAATATCTCAAGACATACTAATATTTTTGTAAAATAACATAATAAGTATTACAAATAATTTAAAATTAATCCTTGTCTATGTTCAGGTTTTCTGATGTCACTTTCTTTTGGCATTTCTACTTGGAGGAGTACTTCTTCAATATCATAATTTCTGCAGATGTTGTGAAGAACATAACTGGGATGTGACGTTTCCAGACTCCAAAATATGTCCTAAACAAACAAATATATTTTTTAATGAAACAGGAAAAAAATAGTTGCAAGAATAGGTACTTATTATCTTAATAATCACTAGAGATTGTAGTGAAAGCTTGATAATATGGCGATTTTACCTTTCAATTGTGTTTCTGGTTCTTATCTGGGCCTCATTGCATCTTATTTCCTGGCTAGTTGATGGGTTTAAGAAAGGTGTGAGCAAGTAAGGCCGGTTTGTATAGGCACTGTCTCCGAGTAACCAGCGATTTCCTATAATACCATCTTCACTGGCCTGTAATAATAGTTATTTACATCATCAGAAACTCATAATTATTATTTTAAATGTTATTAGAAAGGAAAATAAAAACAATATTACCTCTTAATACTGAATTATTAAAAATAGCATCATGAGCAGAACCAGGCCACCCACCAAGCAACAACATTCCACAAATTGAAGGTCTGCATCACAAACAGCTTGGACATTGATTGAAAAGTATCCTTTCCTATTTCTATATTCCTCACCTATTGTTGAACCTGAAATACAAAATATTTTATTTGTTGTTACATATTTATGGCAACTTCCTAAATGATTAGGTAAACTTTTCAGGACATATACTTACATGGAGACTGAATGTGTACAGTCAATAGCACGACATACTCTAGGAAATTGAGCTATGTTATAAAATTTGTCTGTAGTTCTAGAATGCAGAAAAATGTATTTGTTATACAATCTAATGATGACAGCAGATATGTCTACCACTATTCTACATGCTGACGATAAGGATACTCGAGCAAAGTCGGCCACTGAAATAGGTACCTATCAGTTCTTTTAGGTTATGTTTATGTATTGATGCAATTTGAGCAGACAAACTTTCTTACCATCTCGATTTCACTTTGATAACGGGCATTATTTCAGTCAAAACAGATTCAGCTGATGCTTTGTTCATTCTGAATCTGAATGTAAACTCTGCGTCGGTTAAACTTGCCACGAAGTTTATTCGCCGAAAAGTTTTTGAAGACACAGCTCTCTCTTGTTCGCTGTCGCTACTATCCCAATCCGATAGCTGGGCTAATACTTCAAAATCACTATCACTATCACTTGAAAATATTTCCATTTTCACGTTTTTGCACAGTACAATCGGTCGAAATCTGCGGATCGCAAATAAATGTCAATGACGTCCAAAAATCGAGTTGTCAAAATCAGAGATCGGTTATAGAAAACGCATAACTGTCAGTTTCATACAAATACCGATGCAAAAATCCGATCCGTCCTCCCAAGGATGGATATAAAAAAAGGAGCGGCATAGCGAGTTTTGGATCGGTTATTGAAATAGTAAAAGTAGGAAATGGATTGAAATATCAATCTGGACCAGCAAATTAAGGATTGGGATCGAATATAGAAAGCGGCCGTTTGACGTTTAAAATGTTAGTCGTATGTCGGATGGCATGTTTTAAAATGCTCCAATCGGGTATGTATCTTTATATGGGAAGGTCGATTTTTTTTTGTTGCGAATTCTATGTTGATCCCATAGTAAAAGTTGTTAATATTGATAGGTAGAACACCCCCTTAAATTTTGTTGCATGTTTTCAAAGTCAGCCTGTATATCATCCCCGACAATTAAGTATTAACTGACACAAGTTAAGAAAGTCAAAAATCGATTGACTGGAACAGATCAACTATCATTTTTACTTCCGCCCTACCTGTAACAACAGCTGCCCTACCTGAAATTCAAGTCTAGCTACGGCCCTGAGCCTAGGGTCTGGTGAGGAGCCCTAAATAGCCATAGGAAAGTCGTTGGATTAATAAAAAACTGGTTTCTATTCACACGAAACATGTTCCAGTCATCTTCATTTTCTGTTTGTAACTGTACACAAAGATTGTTAGATACTCCAAGAACATCCGGCACCCATTGCTTCTTGATACCCATTTTTTGATCCAACACCTTTTTCTACGATGTTTCCTCAGGATTTCTTGCCTCAAGAAAGCTCCAACGATTAAAATACAAGGGTGTGCGACGAGTCCTCACTCACCGCACTCTTTCGTATGTTAATCGTCACTTGTTTGAAAATATGCGATTTTAATTCCTGTACGTGTTGCATATTTGCGTATTGTTGCTGAGATTTGCGATTAATCAATCAGTCAGTTCTCTTTTTATATTTAACAGACAGCACAATAATGTCGATGTTTGAACATGTCGCCACACGAGTAGATTGCCCACACAGAACAGAAAAAAAACAGTAGAAGTAGCATAGCGCTTCATTAGTATCGGAACCAACGTACCCAAAACACACTAAAACAGGTTAGTTGTACGTATTTCGTAACACTAAGAAATTCTTGGTGTGATTGGTACAGACGCCAGCACATCAAGCTACTTGGTATTCAAAGTTGATTGGGAAAATTTGACGGTTTCGGGTAGCTTGATGTGCTGGCGTCTGTAACTAAAATATCTCAGATCGCGCTTATTTAAAACACAGTTGTAAGACCTTTGATTATATACTTGTCTAGATGACACATTAACCGTACCGAACGCCCCAAATAAAGTCTACTATATTTGGGAGACTCGCTTAGTCGTTTCTCATCTACGTCAGTGTCATTTGAATCACTTAGGCATAGACATATATATAAGGTCAACTTTTATTAAGTACAAATATTTTAAGGATAGATTCATTAACTTAAGATAGACATTTCTTGAAAAAATAATACATTTCTATACGCTAGTTTCCAAGAAAAACACCAAAAACCATTTTGTTTAAAAAGTCAAATTCAACATCCTGTGTATTAATGGCTAACGTACTCTAAGCAGATAACAATGGTTTCTTGTGTGTTGATAACAATGGCACACGTGCGGCGGCGGCATGTCCCCGTCTTCGCCCCGCTGCCACCGCCTGGCGCGGCCAATATTGAGCACGGGAGATTCTTTCAGTTCGCTAAAATCAAGTTACTGAATTGTGCGTGTTGTCTGTGCGAAAATTTTCGAAATGCCGTATCGGTATTCATCCCGAGAATACATGAATATGGCTATGTGCTCTCACGACGCAGGTGAAATAATGTTGCGGACACAAGAACTGTACGCCCAGAGATTTGGACGAGTGGTCAATATTCGTACCATTCTTCGAGCCGTGCAGCGCTTCAGAGAGAGTGAGAACTTCCAGCCTCGTCTTATTGACTCGGGGAGGCCACGACACCCAGTGCAGCTTGAAGAGGAGTGGCAGCTCCTGCTCAGTGAAGGGTACCATACCTTCCATTTCACTCGGGTCAGAGCTGCTGCTGGATGTGCTTGTGTGGTGCCGCAGGTACATGCTTCTCACCTACTTGGACGAGGCGTTCCAAGGGCGATGGATTGGGCGTGGTAGCGTTATCCGCTGGCCGCCACGTTCACCTGACTTGACGCCAATGGACTTCCACGTGTGGGGTAGGGCCAAAGACCTAGTGTATGGGAACGACGGTCATACAATCCGTACAGTGGAAGAATTACGTGCGCGAATTGTGAGTGCATTTGTCGTGTTGTCCAGTGAACATCAAGTGCTTACTGAAGTGCGGAGACATTGTCTCAATCGCGCTAGACAGTGTGTGCGACAACAAGGGCGTCACGTCCAGCAATTGATGTGATATGTGTAAATAACTAGTAAATTGTGTAAATAAGTGTAAATCTGTTAATGCATTTTGATTATTTTTAACACGCCAAGTTAATGCAAAACGTAAGGTAAGTTGTTAACAGTTTTACATTAATTAAATACTTACTAAAACAAAATAACAAATTGTAAGTATTAACTTGTCAGTCCAAAGCCTGAAAAAGTGTGATGGAAAATTAAAATACGATAGATTAGCGCAAAGGTTAATATCGTTTCTTATAGTCTACACTAATTAGGTATCATAGCTTCGAGTAGCATAGCTAGGGATGGAGATTCGACCACAAGTCAGTGCAGTCCGAGCGATTACGTAATACCGGGTTTAATGACCGTGGGTTTTTTGGGGGTGCAGACCCAGAACAATTGAGTCGGTATACAGTATGCTTTTAAAAATATTATAATTTATGTGTTAGAAAAACTGAAAAAAAAAACTAGCCTGATTGTTTGAAAAAAAATGCTAGGACCGTATTTCTATCGTATAGATAGACGTTCTGTTTAAATTTTTGTACTTGATAAAAGTTGACCTTATATATGGACTGGAAATACCTACGAAAAAAGGGTGCCTACCTACAACTCATATTGTCTCAAAAAATGGCTGCCATTGCTAGGGTTGTATCAATCAAGGAACATTGGTGTTACTATAACGAGTATCGATACTAAATACGAGTCGTACTAGTTATCACGTTTGGATCATAATATAGTATACTAACTTATAGTCCGTTCTAACTAAGGTTGCCTACTTTATAGTAACGTATCCTAGTTTATTTTCGATAAACATACTTTATAATTAGTACTCATAGCACAAGCTCTGCTTAGTTTGGGACTAGATGGCGTTGTGTGAAAGTTGTGGAATATGATTTATTTATTTATTATTATTTTTATATATGTAATTAATATATATCTATTTATTTATTTCAGGCCAAACGGCCAGGCTATTATTAATCAATCATTTTAATACACATTTACCAAAAATGCTGTGGGAACAGAGTTATCATGTAATCTCATTACATCAAGTGTTCTATTGAAACAGCTTTCTTCAAAGTGAAGTGAACAGAGGTACCATTCTTTATGTCGGGGATTAATATTTTCTTCACCAATAGCCTCTAACCACTTTTTCTTTAGTCCTTCCTTTTTAGGAAACCTATAAAAAGTGCAAGTATTTTTATCAATAAATAATTTTGGTTACAGCTATATTATATTAGCATATAAAACTAAAATCGATAGGAAACGTCAGAAGCTATGTGCACGGTTCCAATTGGTGGTTTCTATGGAGAAGAGTCGGCAAGAAACTCCACGGTTACTCAAAATAATTGACTTTTACAATGTTAATAGGTAGGGGAGGACAGTGTAGGCCTGTCAACAAGTACCAGGTACTTAAAAAAATAGAAGACATTGTAAAAGCCAATTGTTTTTAAAAGAGTAACCGTGGAGTTTCTCGCTGGTTCTTCTGCATAGGAAACCACCATTTGGAACCGTGCATCTAGCTTCTGACGTTTCATAAGTGCCCATGTAGGTTTATGTGAAAGAAAATATTTTGATTTTGGTGCTGTGAACCACGGGCCGGACCTAGCAAGGTCAATCGGAGCTAATAAGACGCAGGACTATTTATGTTAACATAGCAGAATATACCGATATCGTTCCAGCGGAGGAACTAGTTCCGGAAACTATTACAACACTGTTCTATTATGACATATTATTGTAAACAAACGAATGAATTAACAAAATAATAAAAAGGTCTGTTATACGGAAATTCACCCAAATATCAATACTTTAGCCATAAATTCATGATCGCGTTACAATTATATCATCGAATGTCTATTATTGTATGTGTTATTGCATGAAAACCGGCTACTAACCTGTGCAAAGAAAGTTGAGGTTGATTTTCATTCTTCCTTGCACCACACTTCACAATACAACACACAGGCATGTTGAATTGCTGTTTTTCAACATTTACATGCAGTTTTAAAGGTAAAGTCCTCGTAATTTTCTCGCAAATCTCAATAATACAAAAAATAAACAACCATTTGACAGCTGAACTACCACGAAACTTGGCGACAAAGATGGCTGCTCTGGCACCTACCTACAACCGTGTATAGAATAACAGGGCATCTCCTGTTATAATATCCCATCTCAATGCACTTAGGGATAATGTGCTCACGAAAAATAATTAATTATGCCGGTTTGTGCTGTCAAATTGTGTCGCAATTATGTGGGAAAACCGTGTAATAACGTCCCATCGGACTATGAGAGTGATGACCTGATCTATAAATTAATTTTTTTCCATTGTATTTTTTTTAGTTACTGAATTAAATAAAACACTAATCTACAAAATAATTACTTTATTTAACCTTCATCTTATTAAATAATAGAGGAATGGTAAGTTAATAATTTGGAGCAGGCAAACTGTCAAGGTTTGCGTGTTTAGGGAAAACACGCACACCTTGACAGTTTGACTACAATAAGTACACGCGGTACTCATATCACTGCGCGCGTTTGTTTGCATTGCTCCATCTAGACAAGTCAAAGTGTAAGACGATAGAGTTGTTAGGACCGATCCTCACTATAATGCCGTTCATAGTTCGTTCTCGATCCGATTTCGGTGTGGTAATGTTCACATTATACAATCTGACTCAGTTCTTATAGTGAGGATCGGCCCTGATCGTGATTGGCAACGACTACAATAGTATACTGGCAACTATAGTATACTGATGATTGGAATGGGATTCGAGCGAAACTTGATTGTTACGGATAGTATGAATGCACACATATTTTTTACTTGATAATATTTTATCAAACCGAGATTGGACCGAGAATGAACTGTGAACGGCTTTATAGTGAGGATCGTTCCTTATTGAAGCCGATTCTATTGTTCACAAACTAAACTAAAGTTCAGTGCATCTTTTTCTTTCTATTTCATTAGGAAAAAGACTGTCGAGAATATCACGCCGCGCCTGGCGACCGCGGGCGCTCGACGTGCGGGCGCGCATCGGCGGTCGGCCGGCACCACACTGCGTCATCGTCCACGTTACTGAGCGATTTCTTTCTTGCCGTTAAAATCAGATTCTTAATAGTTTGTTTTTTCTTCAAAATTCGATTCTTATGAAATACAGTCCACTGTAATCAAATCACCGGCGTTTTTAGTCCTCATACCACCTGGAGGATATTAGCCCATTCTTTTTCAAGGACAGAAGATAAATATTAGTTTAGTCCTGTCAAATTAAGATACTCCATAGACAAGTTTTTTATTAGTCGTATTTTTAGTAGTCAATTTTTTTTTTACGTGTAAACTTGTCTACAATGCGATTCAAATAAGAATAGGAATGTCAATGACCTCTATCTGTCAAATGTTGATTGAAACGTACGGTTTGCAAAGAAAACTTATTTGCGTATCATTATTATTATTTTTTGTTTAACCGAGTCAGTTAAATGAAAGTGAAAAAATTAGTCATAATTACGTTAGACAACTCGAAAGTGAAATTGAGAGTCTGACATTAGAAGCATTGCTTCAATTACGAACGACGATTGGAATAAAGAAATTAACCACGTCAAAAGAATAGAAAATGAATACTGGCAACGAGAGATATTTGAAGACGATAACTTTAGATAGTAAATACATATATCAGATTGTCTATTTTTATTTTAAATAGCAGTTGGTGAAATAAAATATTAAATACCTACATTAATCTATGTTTTATTCTAAAGGGGAAAGCAGCAGTGTGATGACGACGACGATGACCACTCAAACAGTGATGCAGACATGAGCGGAATTGAATACCCAAAATCTGATTAAAAAATCTTCGTTCATGATTATGGTTGTAAAAAAAAATACCGTATAATACCAAAAGGCTAGGTATTTTACCATAAGTTACGGACTTACGGTATTATTGGTATTTTATATTTTGATTCACTTTTTAAGATCCTGCGTTATTACGAAGAGTTGTAGTTTAATAAATAAAATATATTTGAAGTTTCGATTGTATTCTATATTTTAGAATTACTAATTCTAATCTAATATAATAATCTAATCTAATAGTCGTGTTACACACTATCAGCGTATTAGGTTTCTGCTTGAAGGCACCCAGAGCAGTACCGACAATCTACGAAGATCATCATTATCATCATCATCGTCATTGTGATCGTCATCGTGATCGTGATTGTCATCGTCATCGTGAGCGTGATCGTCATCTTCATCGTGATCGTGATCGTCATCGTCATCGTCATCTAGTGATGAGCAAAGCAAGACCAAGACTGGGGCAGTCTTTGTATTGGTCTTCGTGTTGCTTACTCAGTCTTGGCCTTGGTCTTGCTTGTTCGGTCTTGGTGTTAGTCTTGCAAGTGTATAGATAGTCTTGGTCTTGCTCAAATACTTCGAGACTTGATCATGGTCTTGGTCTTGGATTTTGCTCATCACTACTTCTATCTCATTCTCTCGCACGTTAAATCCTATAGATGTGTTTATCTCTTTTTACCGTCGCTTTTTCGTTTCATTGATTTTCAAATCACAACGATGCTAAAGAAGTTTTCACTTACACACACAAAATACCATTTCATGTTTTATATCTGTGCATTTCCACCGTATTTTCAGTATTTTAATTATTACTCAGATAATTTACTTCAAAAATACAGAAACAATCGATTTATACATAAAATACCGTAGCAAATGGTATAATACCGTATTATACGGTATTTTTCGTTTTATACGTTTCAATACAAACGGTATAATACAGCACTTACATCTCTATTCATGATTCGTAAATAAATGTTAATTAAAAATATCTTGTTTTGCTCACCTTACCCAGTTTATTCGATTTGACAGCTATGACGTCACAACAGCACTAAGTCGATGCTATTCTTATTTGAAACGCACTGTATGAAGTATCTTAATTTGACAGGACTGAACTAATATTTATCTTGTGTCAATTTCCTGATGAAATAGAAAGAAAGGGCACTTTGGTAACGAAATATCGTTACTAATAAGATTGATTATAATAATTATCATTATTATATTATTATTCGTAACGAGGTCATTACTATTCGCCTTTCTCTAGGAATGTACCACTATCGTTGACTTATTTATCGACATTCAGTTTTATTTCAAACAAAATACAGTCTTCATCTAGAGACGAGAAATATTTTTGGTTGAAATCAAGTGTTTATATTATCTAAATAAACTACAAATTATTAAAATAAAAATATAATATCGAAACCTAACTAAAACTATTAAAAAACTAAAATATTGCGTAGAAATATTCCTCCGCATCGCTGTCGACTGGTGCCTAAGAGACTGGCGGCATTGCCGTGTTGTATGGCAATAATTATCCTGTGGCCAAGGTAAAAGCCTACCACGCCTTGGGTCACGGGAAGTGTTAACTAGCCGAACTTTAGAGATTTCATTGAACAAGCTATGAGCACTCGGACCCCACGGCCCGAAGGTTTCAACCCCAAACGGCTCGAAAATGTAATTTCCGATAGGGTATACTTTCGCCGCTTGAGGTTTTCTGCAGCCACAGCAGCAGCGCCAGCACAGCACGCCGAGCCAGGAAGATGGGAAGGCGTAAGAGTATCGACACACATTGCATCCCACACTAAAGGCCTACCCACCTTCCATGGAAATAAAGACATGCTGTCTGGTCTCTTACACGTCGCAGTCAGCTGGAACGCCGACGGTAAGATTAACTCGTCGGATGATGTCATTAATGTTCCCGTGCCTCGCTAAGCGACCCGCACTTCGGCTGCAAGTCAAAATAAAATAAAATATAATTTAATAATAAATAAATTTTAATTGTATTCATGTTTTGCTTATATCAAACTTGGAAGAGAGTAGAATTAGAAAAAAATGTTTGAACAATTCATGGACATGTGTTTGATTACTAATACAAAAAAAAAAAAAAAAACGGCGCACAGGGTTAAATTTTTCCCGATATACAGAGAACATTGTGAGTTTAAAATATCGATAACGGTAATCTCTAATTGAGTAGTTGACTGTGACATGTGCAGAGTTGGAATTTTTGCGTAAAATACGTTTGAGTTTAAAACGTAGACCTTACAATGTAGAAACTTATGTATCAATTAAGACTTACCGAGATGGTATGATATACCTCCATTTGATACATTTTGGTTCTGCTTTCGTGTTTACATTGTAAAACTGCAATAGGGCGAGCATTTTTGTTTTTTTTTTATTCTTTTTGCCGTGACTACTGTAACCGAGACTGATGTGAATGGTGTGTGCGCGGAAGCAGACACATGCGGAACTCCTCGGGGTACGCGGGCCCCGCCTACTTGAGACTTCTACTGTTTTTTTTCTGTTCTGTGATTGCACCCGTGCTAAAGAGGGCCTGGTCGCTACTTCTTAAGATATTAATAATAATAATAATAAAAAAAAATGAACTGGTGTCATGGGTAGAAAGTACGTGCAGTAGTAGTATTAATAAAATTTTATTTTAAACAAAATAATATAGTCGCAGCCTGCCAGTGCTCGGTCGGTGTTGAGGCGCGCGCGAGGCTCACGCGGCCCCCCGCAGCAACTCAAGGCACTACGACGCGGACCGGCGGGCAGCCCGCGGCCTCTCCGCGCCCTACTTCCCTCTACAAAAGCATGTCGACGAAAACAAAACATCATGAGGTGAACCGGCTCGGGGGACTACGTGTGCCTCACATCTTGTCCTGATATACACAAAATATGACATTATACAAACGCCCTTAAATGTAAATCTGATTATATTAAAAAAGCTGACAATTTATAAATTCATAATATACATTATCATAACGATTCGGAGTTAGGACCGACGTTTTAAGAAATAATATTCGTAAAGCGAACCCCTTTACACATCTTTCCATAAGTACTCTCAGTATGTTTCTACATATTAATACTTTATTTATGAGTAAAATTGTGGGCTGTTTCCAAATATTGATGAAGTCTGTATGGTATATCATTATTTAGGAGACGTCCGATTTTAGTTTACAAGAAATCAGCCGCATTTATGTCCAAGACATCCCCACGGTAGTTTTCCTTTCAATAAAGCATTGCTGTATCACTCTGACAAAAATAGATATCTTTTTTTCGCAATAAATTATAATCATTATCATAATTAGATACAAATATTGCAAATTGTAATAAGTTACATTAAAACAGATATGGGCCAAACTAATGTTATACACAAATAAAATGTTCAGATGAAACGAGAAAGGTATAAACAATGTACTGCAATCATAGCAAACTATTTTTAAATAAAACATAATTTTCTTTAAAAAAAAGGAACCAGTATTATAATAACCATTATAACCATAATATGTGAAAATATTAATATCAATAGCGTAAATGTGCTAAGATTGATCACCAAATCGAAAACAAACATAGCATAATCGAGAATGCTGTACGATTCATCAATTGAGTATGTATCAAACAATGTTTAACTACCCTTTAGTAACACTGGATGATCGTCACATCGGTCTTTATGATAATGCAGGTGTTACAGTAAAATAATTGCGGCTTCTCCATGGACAAAATTATATAGCATTTCATAATGACTTACAAACATTTTTCAAGTGTCTCAATACTAAAATTCTACGCGATGCTCGACGGGAATGGACGAATTATAGTAGGTTTTACAATCAAAACCGAGGTAGGACATTATATAAATTCTTAAAATTTCATAGAATACATAGTTGCAATAAAAGTACTACATTCTTAAAATATGGCTTTGGAAGAAACGGAAGCTAGTGTAACAACTAAAAAACAGTTAATGCAACTTGTACAGTCACCAGCACATCAAGCTACCCGAAACTGTCAAATTTTCCCAATCAATTTTGAACCAAATGCTTTAGCGATTAAGTTGAAAATCTATTAGAGAAATTTGACCGATTGTAGTAGCTTGATGAGCTGGCGTCTGTAAATTGGTAGCAACAAAAATGTTGTACAAAATAAGTTACGAGCTTAAACATTAAAGCAAAATTCACTTGAATTATAAGAAATATTAAAAACACGTAAGAGCATCGTGAGGAATTCAGTATAAATGTGTCGCTTTATGGCTGTGACTGTAAGTATTCATAAATAAAGCCTAGCTGTTCTATGATATTGAGAAAATGAGAAATGATTCTTTTAGTGATCATGATGAAGCAATACACTCGAGCTCTCACAGGATACAGATCCCAAAATTCAGGATTACATATTTCATGCATTCTCTGCTGATATAGGTTTTGGAAAGGCCTATCCTAGCTAAATTACAAATTGTAGTGCCAAATTACTCAATCACCTTCAGGACTTTACCAATCGCAATCGTTTTATCTGAAACGAAAATAAATGAAAGTGATTATTAAGGTTAGTGTGATTAACAAATAAAAAAAAATGCATTAATTTCGACCGACAATATTACTAAAAACCAACGGGAGATAATGAGTGAGATTTAACCTGTTGAACGCCAATCACTTGTATACAAGTTCGTATTACACAAGTGATTGGCGTTCAAAAGGTTAATTAATGATAGTATATTTTTTTATAATTTAACTAGTGACCTGCTCTTGCTTTGCAAGAGTGCAATCTAAAAATGTCGCCGCCACATTATTAGATTGCACCCTTACATAGAAAAAAAAAAATAAGTTTTCTATGCTTTATCTATGTTAATTCTTAATAAAAATAAGGAAATGATTGATATTTAACTCGGAATTTATTATACACATAAATCTTCCGGAAGTAAATGTCTAAGTCTTAAATGATGGTGAAAACTGCATCAAAATCAATTGTGTTGTTACGAATAACTTATACA
This sequence comes from Eremobia ochroleuca, assembly GCA_949629135.1. NCBI lineage: Eukaryota > Metazoa > Arthropoda > Insecta > Lepidoptera > Noctuidae > Eremobia > Eremobia ochroleuca. The sequence continues at coordinate 11,857,051 of OX451391.1, read as the reverse complement.
GCCATACAGACAGATGAAAAGTGACTTTGTTTTGTACTTCAATTTAAAGAAAAACATTATTATGATTAATGCATTTTTCGAATAGGTAAGTTGATAAACTACATGCCACAAGGCAGTGGTTGGCACCACCGTCATTGCTTTTTTTTTGGGGTGGGAAATTATCGAATTGTCAATCGTCAGTGCTTAGATGTACAGAATCAATTTATTGAATTTATACAATTGTATCCCTAGACAAAAACGAAATTGCTGGACAATATTTTGTAAATAAATGATGCACTACTCACTCTCGTCTCTTAATGTGAATCTGCCCATTTGAGCAAATTTTTTGAATGGTTCTAAACATATAATTCCAGCGCATTCTATCCTCATGATAGCCACTTGATCTTGTTTCACAAAGCGCGGCCGCGTCTTTGACTTATCTCCAGTCTTTTTATCCACCAAACAGATTAGTGCCTGCAAATAGAAAATGATTATGTTTTATACTGTATATAAAAACAAAGGTATATCTTGATTAATTTGTCAACTGCAGTACTGTAACTGACGGTCAGAAGGATTTCTATTAACGTCACTTAGCACATGCTTTAGACATTTTTTACTTGCCTCCCAGTTTCTGTGTAGGTTGACAGTTGTGCGACACCAACAGGAATAACGCTTAGCCAAAGTACGTGCTACGTAACGTTTATAGTTGGCGGCCTTAGTTTTTAGTATGTTGACGAAAAGCGAGCTGGTAGAGTACACCACTCACCATGGCCTTTGTCCCATGAAGGCTTCTCCAAAATCCGTAGGTTACACTATTAATATTTGAACTACAGTATAATTTTTTTATCTGAGTGCAATTTTGCCAAGCTAAACAATTCAATATGGATTATGCCACTTTGCCGTACTATTCTGTCCTGACAGTGGGGCAAACCATTTTGTCCCACTAATTGATTTTGGTGGGGCTAATTACACAAACCAGGAACAATTACTTGTAGGTCATACAAATATTTGTTCCGTGCGGGAATCGAACCCGCGACATGCAGCGCAGCAGTCAATCGCTTAACCACTGCGCCAACAGTGCCGTTTTACCGAACCAGACTGTAATTCCGTCAGCGTTGCCTTGTTGTTTGTAAGCTACTCCAGTAATCTAATCTTGTATGAATAGTTTCTATTCAATTTAAGTCAAACTTTTTAATTACTCCATAATATTTTATTAAATCCAATAGTGGCAGCACCAGTGGGAAAAGTGAACTTCAAGAGTTTATGCAAGTATAATTTATGCTCCACCAAAATAAACTAGCGGGACTCGGTGGACAGATTGGTGGGGCAAAATGGAATAGTCTTTTCAAAACTTATGATGTAATTATATAACAAGTAATTTACCTTCACTGTGATTTCTTCTGCTGCACAATGTATATGCATCACTGCTGAGTATCCTGCACAAATTATTGATTTGTGTTCGAGGATCACGACTTGAGCGTCGAACACCTGTAAATTGACATATTTATCTTTGTAAGTAGAGTGCTAAATTAATATAAAAATCTAATCTTCTTATAATAGCCAATGCATGTTGTACTGGTAGTGTCAAAAGGTGCTACACAACTACATAAAACTATGGTCTGTTTCATAACGAAGTTTGTGTTTTAATAGCAGCGATCTGCATTTCAGGAAATATTATGATTTTTAAATGTGCAAGCCACGTTTTGTATTGACGCAACACAGAATTTTGTGAATTAGTGTATGTACAATCCTTTATTTTTATGAGTGATACAAAAAAACTACTATGGAACTGCTGTATTAACCACAAAAATACAGTAATAAAATACAGTGCAAATAGATAGTGGTATCTATCAATCTAACTACTGCTTAAATTAAAGCGTACCCTTCCAGTGGTGATAGGTTCAGCAGTGTCACAGAGAACAAAGCCCGGAGAGACATCTTCTTCCTCAATGCCTTTGAGCTTCACTTTCACATTTTCACCAGGACCAATGGACGTAACTTCAATGTCGTCAGACCATAATTGGTCTACAGTGACTTGTACCTGCAATAAGAACATACATATTGCTGTAAGTATAAATTTTAAAATAACAAAAATCTATTACATTCTTACTACTATACAGCGTGTAACGGAAGGGGGGTATCAACCCTGAAGGAGGTGAATGTGCTCATGAAACTCAACAACTTTCCCCAAAGAACATAGGTCGAAATATTAAAAAAAATTTTGGCCCTCCCATAGTAAATCAATCAGCTGGTAGTCAGTTTTGTAAGGGAGCGCCAAATTTTTTTTTCATATTTCGACCTATGTTCTTTGGGGAAAGTTGTTGAGTTTCATGAGCACATTCACCTCCTTCAGGGTTGATACCCCCTTTCCGTTACACGCTGTATAAATAAATTAATTCTGTATATTGCTGTAGTTTGACTGATTTGTATTGTATACATATTTATTTTTAGGAAAAATATCAAGACATAATTACTGTATGAACAATAGAAAGATCCATCCATCTGCCTAGCCTTTTCCCAACTATGTTGGGGTCGGCTTCCAGTCTAACCGGATGCAGCTGAATACCAGTATTTTACATAAAGCGACTGGTAAAACTGGCTGTCGGACTTTCGGGTTTCTGACTACCCATAACAACTGTCAAAGATCCACAAATGACAGCCGGGACCAAAGGCTTAACGTACTTTCCGAGGCACAGAGGGGTCTCGGTATGTAAAGATGGTCACCCATCCACAGAACAACTGCGGCAAACTAGCTTAACCCATTTAATGCCGAGGTAAAATATCAAATCATAATCGGTGGCCACCCTACATATGGTCAACTACGTGAGATGCCAAAGAGTATAAAAATGACCATCCCGGGAGGCCAAATAGCATAGATCGCCATATAATCAACAGATAACATCTACGTACTAACACGTAGTTGGCCTCTTCTATTAACACCATCTACGTAATATTACGTAGTCGGCATTCAATGGGTTAACCTGATCGATCGACCTGTGCGACTGTTATTATTTAGCCACGGGCCCCACCAACCATAGAAAGATATACTGATCTAAAAAAAAAATTAGAAAATGACAAAGCAAAATGTAATTTTAAGGAAGTTTCTTACCCTATTAGGCATAAGGAATAGGGCAGCGCCCTTACGAGTAACTCCTGCTTCCACTTTCCCCATGAGAACAGTGCCCATGTCTTTGTATTTGTCGACGACCGGCATGATGAAGGGCCCATCCATCTTGCGGTTCAGAGAAGGAAGTTCGTCGATCAGTTGTATGAAAGACGGTCCACGATACCATGGACAGATTTCTTCAGTTACCTAATTGAAAATACATCTGATATTAGTTTATAACTGAGAAAAAACCAGACTATTCAAAATCATTTACAGTCATTTGAAGAGTAGATTGATTTAAGTTATAATGTGCTTACTCTTTGAAGTAACCCTTGTCCTGTTTGACCAGAAACAGGAAGGAATGATAAATCCTTTGCTGGATTGAAGCCCAACTTTTTGAGGTAAGGCATGATCTTGTCTCGACATTCATTGTATCTGTAATTTGAAACATAAGAAACTTTAAAGTTTTATCAAATTTAATCATATAGTCAATATGATTACTAACAACATATTTTATAAAGCATAACTTATTTTAAAAGAAGTTGCAGGCAGGGTAAGGGCCCTTTCCTACGGCAAGATCCCGTTTTTTGCAGGTACGGTTTGTTGCAGAATCCCATTTAGTAGTGTTTGGTATGTATTCATACATGCAACCTGCTTGCAGTATCCGGCAAACAGGATGCTTATGTGAATATGTATATTTAAACATGTACACCACTAAACAGATCCTGCAAAAGACCGTACCTGCAAAAAACGGGATCTTGCCATGGGAAAGGGCCCTTAGCAGAGGTCATTGTGCTCCACAACTGTAGACTGCTACATGAGCAGTCTACACAATTACAACACTACCGCGCCCAATCTTTAAACATGTTTTAAGCACCATCTCGGGTATGTGTTTATAAGTTGTTACTCATGCATTATTACTATGATACATATTGCAGTCTGAAAAATTTACTCCATTTATTTTAAATTGATGAACAGGACTGCTCTTGACATTGATTTTGATGGTGGAAAACGAAATTTTATGTAATCGTTAAAGAACAAAGGATTTAGAATAATCTTAAAGTACCTTTTTTCATCCCAGTTAACTGTTGGGTCATCCATCTTGTTAACGAGTGCAACTAGATGTTTGACCCCTGCAGTTTTAGCCAACATCGCATGCTCTCGAGTTTGGCCGCCTCTGTCAAAACCAGTTTCAAACTCTCCCTTACGCGCAGATATTACCTGAGTGAAGATATTTTAAGAATTTAAATTAGACAGCAACAACAGATATGCCTAGGTTTCTCCCGAGTCGAACGAAACTATTAGGCCAGGTTGATCATAGGAATTGTGTAGAATTAATATAATTAAGAAAGAAACATTTTAAACATACCAGAACAGCGAGATCAGCCTGAGCTGCGCCTCCGATCATGTTCGGGACGAAACTCTTATGTCCAGGAGCATCAAGGATTGTAAAATGCTTCTTGTCAGTCTCAAAGTATGCTCTTCCCACTTCAACAGTCTTACCTTTGTCACGTTCTGAATTCAAAAAGAAATACATTTTTCATTCATTTTTATAAAATATGGATTATTTACAGATTGATATTATGTATTTCAAAGTATGTTGCATACCTTCTTGGTTAGTATCTAGTGCCCACGATAGGTACCAGGATTCCCTGGATTTCTCTCGTGCCTCTCTTTCATACTTTTCCAGTGTTCGTTTGTCCACCATTCCCGTTAGGGACATAATTTGACCACCAATTGTAGACTTTCCAGCATCTGTTAGTGAAATATATTACTACTTGCATGAACCTTATTAATATATGAAGGTTTTTATGCAGTGGAAAACATTACTTCACTTACCTACATGTCCTATGAATACAACATTTACATGTTCTTTTTTGCTACAAGTGTCCTCCACCCGTGGTGGCTTCTTCTTGGGGATTTTCTTTGTTACTTCGCCATCCTCCTGAATGACAATAAAATTCAAAATATAGGGGTTGAATTAATAAAATTGACAAAATTAAATCAAGTTGCGATAACTCGTGCACACAAAATAAAGTGTTTTCACAGTGATCACCGTCGGCAAGAGGACGTCAGTTGCTGATATACTTTAATCTCCTTATCACCATTACAAAAAATATGCTGTAGAGTTTATAGTAATGTAACAACACTAAATCGGGTTACAAAATCAGCTAACAATACTAATGGAGTTGATTTTCTACCTAGTCATGTACCTACCGTACATGACAAGGTAGCAAATCAACTTAAATATTGGTGAATCATCCAAAATGATGAATAATACTAACATCCTAAAACATTTCCAACACTATGAAGGTTTTTTAAAACAATATTAGGGTTGTAATTTTTAAACTATAAACATTGAAACTGTTGAAATAATCAAATGTGAGTAAACTGACCACTGAAGGATTGACTAGAGCTTTTTTAGTAGTTTGGATAACTGCTAACAACTCACCTGTTGCTCAGTTTCTTCATCCTCGGGTTCGTTATTATCTTCAGGGGTAAGTAGGGCATCATCTGCTTCAGCTTCCCAGCTATCAGCAGTGGGGGAGACATCAGTTTGCACGGGTAGTGCGGCCGTGGGGCCTGAGGATGGAGAGGCGTCGTCGGGCGTGCCAGCAGTAGACGTGCCATCGACCGGCGTGCCGGTGCCGGGCGTGCCGGCGGCGGGTGTGCCGGCGGCGGGAGTGCCGGCGGCGGAAGTACCGGTCACCGGCGAAGCTACGGCGGGGCTGCCAGCAGCAGGCGGCACGGGAGGCGGCTCCTCTACCCGGGGCGAGGCCGACGCAGCTCCACCATCTCCACTTTCACCGCCGCCATCACCGCAACCTATTGTCATAGTAATCTCATAGTTTCATTGTTTGAGTGTTTGATGATATTCTGTGGACTGGATTGTTATTTTGCATTGTTTTAGTACTAATTTAAGGATGTATTACTGTTGAACATTAATTACTGATACAAAAAATCGATTAATAACCTTTAGCATGTTAGGCTCTTTCTAATATAATATCATTGGAGGTTATTCCGACTCTCACTGTAATGCAGTAGCAGAGAACTGACCCCACATAATGCCAAATATACCACATTTTTTTTTGTTCTCTGTTTATCTGCGATCAGCTTTCTAGCCATGTACCAGATGTAAAACCTTTTGTTGGCAGAGTTACCTAACAGTTTCATTATGTGAATCAAGTTTTCTGATTTGCTAACTAAATCTATACAGAGTCTGTGACGTTGATCGCTAAGTATTTTAGAGACTCACTCATTAAAGCTTATGTCAATAAGAAGTAGAATGAAAGAATCACATATAAGTAATAAATTTATAAAATATTAAAAGAATGTAATATTTGCCTTCTGTTACTAGTTAAGTTTTGTGAAGTAAAATTAATAATTAGTGTACAATGTTTTAAGCTGTTGGCATGACCTTTTTTAAATAATTAAATCACACTTAGTGAGCTGTGACTTACACAGAATGTCATTTAAGCATGGACCTCTATAGTATATTTTGATAATTTAATAGTACTCTAATAATCCCAATAATATGTATAATATGTTTTTTTGTTTTTAAATATTTGATTTATTTTTTCAGAATCCTTTTAATTTTACACAATATTTTACTTCATGAAAAAAAAATTATGTATCTAGTATGAAGGGATGTCTACATGATTAGTGAGTACACAATGATTTTTTCAATAAAACACAGATATTCACAAAATCAACAATATGTAAGAAAATAATTCAATATAAATTGTGTACCTTACAAAACTACTAAAAGGTTACATTTAGGTATGAATTGTATGTAACCTCAAATAGGTTAGAACTATGAAACCAGGATGCAACATATTGAACAGATGATGTGTTGTCTGAAAAATCCATATTGATAAAACAATTTTAGATGTACCTACTTTCTACTGAATAATACTAAATTACTTGGTTTTATGCTTTAAGAACAAAGATATTTACGATTATGGGAAAGTGATCCATGCCTTATAAGCAAGTAAAATAAATGTTAAAAGAAATAACTGAGACATAATCTGATTTACTTATTATTTGAAGTCATAGGAAATTATACACACCTTTAACCATTGTCCTCGTTATTATTGCAGAATCTATTCTTTGATATCGATATTTAACCAAGAGAAAGTTATGAAATAGCGAATATACGGTTTATAGATATAAAGTCGCGCGCCGCGTGTCGAGAAATAACCCGTTAGAACTGGATTCAGAAAAAAAATAAAGTCATCGAACGTATGTTCCGCTTTAGTAACCGTTTGATTTTCAGTTTGTGTAGAGGTACAGTGAAGGTGATTGCTTTGTAATAACAATAAATTCTGATAAATTGGAACACGAAAAGCTTCAATGCAGATAGTTATGACAAGACATCTGACTTACCGTTCAAGACAGGACTCCCCACAGATTTTGTTGATCCACTTTCAGATTTTTGTGGAGTAGTGGGGGATTCGGAGTCGGAAGCCTGTGAAGGCTTACAAAAAGAAGGCACGAACTCCGTGGCATTAACGTTCAACGTGGAAAATTTTGCAGACACATCGTCCGAATCTTTTGCACCTTGTTCACTTATGACATCAGCTTGACTTTCCCAAGAGTCCGGAGCACCGTTATTGGACATATTAAAAACAGACAATGTAAATTTCCTAAATAAGTCTTTATTTTCAAGTTATTTTTATGATTATTCGCGTTTTTTTCTCGATAGATCCGCGTGTGTCTTTATCTGAAACCGGAAGTTCATGGCAATTTGCCAAATATGTAGAGAAACAATCACTTGTTACTTTATATTAAATGAAGCGCAATATCTTAGAAACTGTGGATTTAAAATCTGTTAATTAAAAGTTTTTTTTTCTATTATAATTTATTAAAAGTAGCATTTCATTTTAAATACTAACTATTATATTTTATGATCATTTCCGGTTAAATGCTGCCATGATAGAGAAGTTGTTACGTTGCCATTCGAATTAAATTGGTGTCTGAATTTTCTTAGAAAGGCAAGTTTAGTAATGTATGTGGCAAAATAAAACCATTAGCCATGCTCGGTGTACAACTTGTAACAAGTGTTGTTTTTTAAATATTTTTGGGACAAAATATAACATGGTGTAAAAAATTATTGAATTGATTCAGTTACTTATTCTGAACGAACTATATTCAGGTTTGAAATATACTAAAAATAATGTAGTATATCTTTTTTTATTGTTTGCTACCGTACTTATACTGGTTCGATCTAAACCAGGAGAAAAATAAATATAAAATTATTTTTTTCACTGATAGAAATGGTGGATAGATAGATAGATTAGATAGAATCCAAAATAATGGCCACGGGAATAGTTTCTAGTGATAGAAATATAACAGATTTAACCCCATTCGACTATTCAATGAGACTGGTGTGGAATAAGCTTTAACCATGCTTTAACCATGAATTAGGTGAACCACTTATGGAATTAGTATGTACTATAATTATAGTACAGACGCCAGCACATCAAGCTACCCGAAACTGTCAGATTTTCGCAATCAACTTTGAACCTTATCCGTTAGACATAAAGTTGAAAATATATTAAAGAAATCTGACAGATTGTAGTAGCTTGATGTGCTGGCGTCTGTACAATATCTTGCCTTGCTCATATCACATCTCGCTTGACTATAATTTAAAATGGCGGCCATTCGGAATATTCGGATTCGGTTAATCAGTTTTTCCCCCTGTATGTGAAATAAACATATTTAATTATTATTATGGGACAAATAATGAAGTGTAGAAGTTTTAGTTAATTATAGACTTGTTTTAATTTTGGTTTGAAGTTCTATTCGTGCCTAAAGTACAGTTGATAAGTGAACTCTCTAGCAAGTGAAATCTTTCTTTGGTAACGTGATTTCATGATTTGTCATGTTGTTAATTGTAACTGAAAAACTGAAATGTCTGTACATTACAAATTCAAAAGTGCGTTGGATTACGACACAGTTACTTTTGATGGATTACATATATCAGTAGGGGATTTAAAGTCTGCCATATCACAACAGAAACGAATTGGAAAGACGTCAGATTTTGATCTTCAAATAACTAATGCTCAAACAAAAGAAGGTTAGTACTCGATAAACGGCTAAGGACATGTTAAAAAATGTATATATATATATATATATATATATATATTTGTCAAATAAACTTTTGTAACAGTTGTAAGAAGGTGTAGAACTGTAGACACGGTCGATTTTTTGCCGCGAAGATTTGTAATCGGTATCGCGCAAAGCCGCGTTAAAGAATCGTGCCTGCGAGGAGTAAGACCGAGATCTATAAACGTTACTTAGTACGTACACATCGCGCAGCTGTGAAACTACAAGTGCAATATAGAGACATGTCGAAGTAAAAGCACAAGCTAAATAATGGTTAAATATCTCGCATTCGTTCAGTCATACGTAAGCAGCTTGTAGTATTCAAAAATGCTTACCAGTAAGCTGCCACAGCATGCATTGCTAAAATCTTCTATTGATTGATTGTAATAATAAGTTTAACCATGGTAAGAGGGTACCATAGTTCCTGTAGGTCTTCAATTGGATCTACTATTTTGAATGTGTAATTTTGTATGCACAATGACATGTAAAATATATAACGAATTCGAGATCAGAAAGCAAACTGTTTGATTCCTTTTTACACTCATTACAAAAATGTTGCACTTGACAACTAATGAAAACAACCAACAAGGTTAAAACGTAACATACCTTTCTCTTTTTTTCCTTTTTCTTTTTAATGATTGATAAATAAAATAATATTGTATATATCAAATTCTTCTGTATGTGTGTTTGTCACCTAACTCCTCCTAAACGGTAGGACCAATTTGGATGAAATTTTTTTTTTCAATGGGATGCATGTACCAAGCATACCATGTTTTGTAAATCAGTGTGGCTAAGAATAGACTGATGAGAGAACTGGTTACTGATCAGTCACTGTAGGATATAAATTAAGAGTCTGAAAGTGTTTATTATACTTTGCTCTAGAAGTATTTTTTTTTTTGAGTTATACTATGTTTTTCCCTTTTCAGTTTATGTGGATGACAACACTCTAATACCAAAGAATACATCGCTTCTTGTTGCTAGAGTTCCACTCTCTCAACAACCTAAAAAACAGTGGGAAGGATCTAACAGTAATCAGTCATTACACAAAGATGTCGCTCCTAACAAAGGATTGGCTGATCTGTCTCGCATGGAAGGTAGCGAACAGGATAAAATAAATGCTATGATTTCACAATCCACTTTTGACTACGATCCCAGCAAGTAAGAAGAAACAGGATTTTACTGCAACATTTATTTTTCAATGAAATGTTGTGTTCCCCCCACAAAACAAAATATTTGCTCCTCCTTTGGCCACATTCACACCAAAGCATTATAGTAGACCAGTACTAAATATATGAAAAACTACGTTACCTGCTGACACTGTTTTTTGTTCTTCAAATGTGTCAGCTAACAATTTGCTTGGTGTGAACGGCCTTAGGATGAAAGCTGGGTATGCCCATATTAACCTCGTAACGCCCAAGCTAAATTTCGCAAGATGGGCTAAACGCTCAATGTATAATGTATTGAACAAAGCTACATACGGCATTCCGGCCCAGACTAAAAACAAAACCTTCGCCTAAACGCCCAATGTACATTAATTAATTTAAATGCATGTTTGCAATGTGTAATACAGGTAATACTGTATGTCACTTTGTTCAATACATTGTACATTGGGCGTTACGAGGTTAATAGACATCAATTAAGTAGCATATTTGAGTTTTTGATGAAAGTGTAAACAATCTGTTCAGGTTAAATTTTTACACAATCCTCACTAAAGGAAATTAGTAACAGTCATCTGTATTAAGAATGTTTCAGCTCATCTGACCACTTTTTCCAGCAATTATTTAATCACAATAATTAAATCAATATTATGTATGTTGGTCCTAGTGGGCCAACATACATAATATTAATAATTGTTGATGAAAATTGATGTTATAACATCAATTATCATAACCTCAATTATCAAATGAACCAAATCTATAAGGTTTCTATTAGGATTTAGGGTTCAACATACATATAACCACACCATTGGGTGTCCACAACACAGTGTTCCAGGCTGAATGCATGGGTATCTCTCTGGCCGCTTCAGCCATCATGGCCCGGGAAGTGAAGGATCACTCAATCCACATACTCTCAGACAGCATGGCTGTTCTGTAAGCGCTGAATAGTAATACAGTCGACTCTTTGCTAATATACGAGTGCCACCAGCGCCTCAACCAGGTGGGTAACCTCAATAAAATAACCATTCCATGAATAAAAGGACACAGCGGTTCGCTAGGCAACGATGCAGCCGATGAGCTTGCCAGAAGGGGGTCGGGCATGGCACCAGTGGGACCAGAGCTCATCGTGACACTCCCTTTCCGGTATCTAAGCACTCTGGTAAGGAAACGCACCAGAGATCAACATGAGAAACTTTGGACGGAACAAGGTGAATGCAGGCAGGCTAAACAAGCACTTCCCACAATGGATGGCCGCCTCACGAAGCAGGTTCTCCATCTAACTAAATAAAACGGCGTACGGTTATTGCAGCTTTAACTGGCCACGGGTCATTTAATAAACACCTCTTTGTACTAGGAGTAACAGACAGACCGCTGTGCAGGGCCTGCATGGAGGATGACGAGACAGCGGCACATGTGCTTCTAAGCTGCCCGGTGGTCGCCACGTACAGGGCAGAATACGCGCATTGACATGGAGTTGTGGACACCAGCCCGTATTACCTATTACCTATTATTACCTAGGATTTAGGGTTTATCCTTAAATCTTAATAGAAACCTTTATGTTTGTATTCAATTAAAACAAATTACTCAATTTGTAAGTGGTACTACAATTAATTGCTATCCACAAGTTTTGTCCACACCTTTTCTGACCCATTTGTTGACATTTTCATCAAATTGATTTGGAATAGAGTATTCATTCAATAATGTTTGCTGTAGAGATTGGTGCTGTAGGTGTCTGTTTTAAAGGTCACTATCACTTCCACAATTAACATATGAAATTATTTATCATACATCAATCTTGAAATGTAATTTTTATTTTTTTTATTTTAGTTATCAGAAAATTAGAGGGCAAAATCAGAGAGGTCTTGTTCCTAGTAATTATACCTGTTACAAGTGTCAAAAACGTGGACACTGGATTAAAGATTGCCCAGCAGTTATTGCGGTATGTATTATATAAGACAAAGACTTTGAAGTGGGGACTGATTTGGTAACCCCTTTTTTTTTTTTTTTTGTTTGGGAAATTATAAAATAACTTCTCCCGCTCTGGGCGGAGCGGGATGGTGTGTCAGACTTTTACTGACTAAAACCCACCCGTGTTCCTTCAGTTGCCTGTGCCAAGGGCCACGCTAATTCTTTCGAACAATCCGCGACCCTGGCAGGCATCGGCCCTAGCGGAGCCCGTCAGTTACTGCTGACATCTCTTTGAGGCGCGCGTGGAACACAACGCGCCGTCGACCCTGGCCTGGTCCTTATCGGACGGCGAACTGCCCATTGCTCGCCGTCCGCAAGCCCGCGCCTACGGTATTTGGTTACCCCTTTGTAATACAAATTATAATGGGGTTTAGAGCAGGGTTAACAGATGGCTAGCATTCTGAAAGGTAGGTAGAGCCAGATATATAGGGAAAAATATAAACTTGGGTTGTTCCTGTTCTAAGCAGTCTTTTAACAGATTGGTCGTCGTACACACGCGCCACACGATGAAGCTAGGGGCAAACTCCCTTGCCTTATTTATCACATGTAATGTTAACAAAGCCTTAGCTCCTTTACTGTACACTATCCAGGTTGAATGCAGGTATGCACTACATAATGACGGAACAACCACTAAGCTGTTAGCCTACAGGCGTTATAGTAATATATCCAAATCTCAGACTTGATGAAAACAACATCCATGTAAAGTAAAATTAAATTAGTCATAGTTTCCCTGCACAATGTGCAGGGAAACTATGACTAATTTAATTTTCAACTTCCAACTGTTAGACATGTCATGTCTAAGGCCTCATTTACGGAGACGCGGGGCGTCGCGCGTTGCGTTGAGCGGCGCGGCCCGCACTGAATTCAAATATATGGCGTTGTATGAGTGCGTTTACGGAGAAGCGATTTTAGACGCGTTTGTTTGAATTAGGGCGTTTTTTGCGGCCGAGCCCGCGGATGGCACCGACGCGTCCCACGCGGCGTTTATCGCGGCGGCGCACGCAGCGGCAATTCTCGATGAAGCTATGTCCGAGGCGTGCTTCGCTACACGCTAGAGGATTCGCCGCGGGCGCCGCGGCGGGCACCGCCACGCTTCCCGTCTCGCTTCTCTATGAACATGGTCGTATATTGCTATAAGTTTGTGTTTACGCGTGCGATGATGCGTGCCGCTTCACGCGCCGCCCCACCGTAAACAGAAAAAACGTCCGACGCGCCGCGAGACGCCACGCCACACGCGACGCGAAACGCCCCGCGTCTCCGTAAATGAGGCCTAACAGTTGGAAGTCGTGCAATAAGCTATTATTAGGGCCTTTCAAATGACAATTCTACAACTTGATACAGCACCATAGACACTGACTTGAGACAGCACTGGCGACGGAGCCCAAACAAAAGCGGCCATTATCCTATGTATGAAGTTATTTCCTTTATTTATCTGAAAAATTAGGCTAACTCAGTATTTATTTTCAGGGCGACCCAATAGAGATAAGGCGGAGCACAGGTATCCCTCGAAGTTTTATGGTCCCTGTCGAAGGTCCTAAAGCTCCTGGCGCCATGATGACTCCAAGTGGATCCTTTGCTGTCCCAGCTGTTGATCGGTAAGTGCTAAATTCATTGCACACTATGTTCAAGGAAGCAAGAATTCAAAGTTGTGTTTATTTTTAAAATGTGCGTGTCCTACCGTAAACCTATCTCATAAACATCTTGAGAATGATAAATGAGGCCACCTATGATATTCACGTCTACATGAACCTTCTGTGGTTTCACCGTAAAATACGGTCACGTATGGCTCCCATATAATTTTCTGCAATTTTTTGCACTAAAGTGCGAAGCCATTAAATACAATTTTTATTTTTTATTATTATTATTAATGATAATATTATAATACAGAGGTGTTACTTAACTCTAATCTCGCCAAACTTCTACGTCTGATGGCGACATTGAACATTGACAGGCGAAAACTATTACAGCTAAGTAGGATCTACAAGTTAACGAAAGACGGATAAGTAAAAATTTCGTAAAAAATCCATAGAAAATGACGGATGGCGTTTACACTATAACTTAGTAATGTTTTGTAAAATGTAAAAGAATAAACATTTTTAGGGGTTATAACATTCTAAGATAACCTCAGAGAAAATATGTTATGATGATAACTACATATTTTACGTTCTACCACTACTATAACTTGACGCTTGACTTGCAGAGAGAATCGGGCGGCACCTATGCGTGGGGGTATTGTTGGATCCCACAAATAAAAAGATTATGAAGTGACTGCTATTAGAGTCAATAGTTTATAGATATTTTTGGTTACAACCACAAAAATAAGTTTTTATTTTATGGTTTTTTTCGAGGGGCCCGTGGCTAAATAATAACAGCCGCACAAGTCGATCGATCAGGTTAAGCTACGCTTGCTGCGGTTGGTCTGTGGATGGGTGACCGTCTTTACATACCGAGACCCTTCTGTGCCTCGGAAAGCACGTTAAGCCGTTGGTCCCGGCTGTCATTCGTAGATCTTTTACAGTCGTTACGGGTAGTAAGAAGCCCGAAAGTCTGACAACCAGTCTTACCTAGGGGTATCGTATTACCCAGTAACTGGGTTGTGGAGGTCAGATAGGCAGTCGCTCCAAGTAAAATACTGGTATTCAGCTGCATCCGGTTAGACTGGAAGCCGACCCCAACATAGTTGGGAAAAGGCTAGGCAGATCATCTGCCTAGCCTTTTTTTTTTAATTTATTATTCATAGGTTTTCGAAAAATACCATCGTATTTTTCGAAAACCTATGAATAATAAATTTATTTCTGATAAAATCAACACTGTGTACGCGTAAATAATCATCCCAAATACGGAACCATTCACTGTGTGTGGTCCGACACGCACTTGGGCGGTTTTTTTTTAATCTTGATCTTTATTAGAATGTTCCTTTTTTAAGTGAAGCATATTTGGCTTCCGAGAGCGCTGGTGGAGCGGACACACCGACGAACGCGCCGGCCGCGCCCGAACCAAACATACCCGACGAACTGATCTGCAGCCTGTGTCGGGACTTACTCACTGACGCTGTCATGATACCATGTTGTGGCAACTCTTTCTGTGATGAATGTGAGTACTACCTAACGTGCAAGTATGTATATTCTATATTTCCTTTGTAAAAATTCAGACAGCTTTTTTCTGAGTTACTTAAAAGAACTAGGTAGAAGAAACGTGATCCCGGTGTTTAATTTTTTTTAAAGACGATTTTTAAGTATGTACTAGTTTACCATGATGATATATATTTTGTCTCTTTTAATCTTCAGGTATACGAGGAGCACTGTTGGAATCAGAAGACCATGAATGTCCGGATTGTCGTGAAAAAGAAATAGCTCCAACAACATTAATTCCTAATAGGTATTTATTTGCAAATAAATTATACAAAAAGCGTATCCCTTTCTCTATCTCTTATAATCTGTATTATTTTTCTTTAGTAAATGATGTCGAGGACCACGATAGATGTTAATATACGGAAATATCGAAGTATAAACAAAGAATGTCCTCTAATATCAGTTCTTGAGTTATCTGAACCTTATATGGAAACAAACCAAGGTCTTTCTTCAGAATTGTCTGTAGAGAAGTCCTCTTAAATCTTAGTTGTTGAGATCGTCGCCGGGTAGACGATGTTGGTTCTTCGGCTACACTTTGACGAACTATTTCAATATGCTTTCAAAATGCTTTATCTGCTCCAATTTATTCACTAAACGAGTTATTGTTAAAAATTGGCCGAAATTTGCATAGTTTCCGCAATACGTGATTGGGTTGAGTAGAATGATTTAATAATTAAAACACGCTGTTCAGTCGTATAACCTCCATTTTGCCGTATCTACACAAAATAATTTTCATGAAACAACTGTCATATTTGCCGCCAAAACAAATTACAGAAACGCCTCGTCTACAGGTTTATTATATTTGCGATAGCAAAATAACGAATATTGATTAAATTAATGATTAGTAAGATTTATTACCTTAGTTTTATTTGTTGGCTTTATTGTATTGTATGTATACTTTTTTTAGGTTTTTAAGGAATTCGGTGTCGTCTTTCCGTAATCAAACGGGCTATAGTCGACGAATGCCTCATCGTCCTGCCGCGGCCCCCATTCAACAACACCCGCCTATCATAGGTAATTGTATTTTATTTATCTATGTTATTTTAAGACTTAAGGTGATATGTAAAAAATAAATCATAGCTCGAGGGGTGTGGCTTAACCGAAGACGCGGGGAGCGCCCCCGCTTGAATACATTGAATACATTGAAGCCGGATCCACACCTTGTTAAGTATTGACACAGTGTGACATCGAGCTATGTAAAGGATATTCTAGAATGTTTTCTACTCTTCCGCGTGACAGGGTATAAAAGAGCGAGCTTGCGTTCTAATGGACAGAATTGGCTTCGATCTCGCAGGTGCAACTTCGGGCGATCATGTTTTATGTGTGGCGGCGCGGCACGAACGCAAGCACAACTGCTAAAAATATACAGGATGCATTCGGGGAGGACGTAGTTTCTCATCGAACAGTCCAGCGTTGGTTCAATCGTTTTAAATCTGGAGACACAAGTTTTGAAGATAAGGAACGTTCCGGACGACCCTTGAGCATCGACGACGACGCATTACTCTGCTGCATCAAAGCAAATCCGGAAGCAAGTACGCACGAGCTAGCCAGAGAACTTGGCTACACCCAAGCATCAATAGTAAATCACTTACTCAACTTGGGATACAGGACAGTTCTAGCTCAATGGATACCACACCGTCTCACCGAGGATAATAAGAACTGCCGCGTGACCATCTGTCAGTCTCTGCTACTTCGTCATCATCGCAAGGAGTTTTTAGAGGATCTTGTGACGGGGGATGAAAGCTGGATCTTGTATGATAACAGAAAGCGTCTAGGCTATTGGCTTCCAGTCGGAGAAAAACCGCCACAGCATCCGATTGATCCTCACCCACAAAACATTTTGTTGTGCTGTTTCTGGGACGCAAAGGGAATGATGTTTCACAATTTTCTCCCTGCAGGCACACGATCTCCTCTACACAATACATTGAGAATCTCCAGGAAATAGCAAAAGCTATAAGAGAAAAACTGCCAAGACGCGCAACTGTCCACCTTCTCCACGACAACGCGAGACCCCATGTCGCAAAGGCAACCCACAAAACAATCACCGAACTTCACTGGAATACCGTTTCTCATCCACCATACTCTCCCGACATGGCGCCACCTGACTACCATTTGTTGAAACATTTAAAGGCATATTTGAGAAACAAAACTTTCAAAAACGTCGACGGTCTCAAGAAGGATGTGTTCATATTCTTCGAGTCACAGCCGCCGTAGTTTTGGGCAAAAGGAATAAACGACTTGCCGGCTAGAATTAGATGGCGAATATATTGTTGATTAGAAATTTTGTGTATAAGATATATGAATAATTTAATTCTACTGAAATTATTGCGACAAAACTTTTTTATCAACCTTATATTTGTGACGGCTTGTTGAGGTTTGGCAAGCGTGTGGATCCATTGCGTAGGTAATTTAGAACTTTATGGAAAAACATTATGAAATAAAAGATGTTGAATTTTTTTTGTCA
This sequence comes from Eremobia ochroleuca, assembly GCA_949629135.1. Taxonomy (NCBI): domain Eukaryota; kingdom Metazoa; phylum Arthropoda; class Insecta; order Lepidoptera; family Noctuidae; genus Eremobia; species Eremobia ochroleuca. The sequence goes on along the minus strand of OX451391.1, from coordinate 11,839,138 downwards.
TAACTTTTGCACCAACCCGATATTTTCTTTGTTTGTATCCTTGCCCCTATTTTTATTAATTACATATTCGAGATAAAAAAATATAATCACGATTGCGGGAGGAACGACACAGGTCCGTTACTGACAAAGCCCGCAGGCGATCTGGGCGGGCATAAGAAAGTGACAGAGTCAATTACTTCCACATGCGAAAAAAGAGATCGCAACAATGCGCTGGAACCAAAATAAAACAACGTAAGCGCCAAACCAAATAAAAATTGTTTAAAAATAAATTAAGCTATGTATCAAAAATTTGTTCAGTCAGAGTTTTCAATTACCTATTACGCATTTGCAATGAAATTAATTAGGATTTTAGAATTACAGGAGAAAATATAAAAAAAGTAGACGTCTTTTCGGAATTAAATTCTATCGAGGAAATTTGAAGCAATTGCGTTTTCCTTCAGTCAGAGTCTTAATCAAATAGTCAATAAACATATAACTAAAAATCAAATCCAAACATGCTGTAATAGTGAAATAAATGGATTCGAAAAAACACCCAATTTATTTTGATATCGCCTTAACAAAAATGTAAGTTTAAACTTAATGTATAAACCTTCCGAAATCAATTCTCTAAATGATAGTGAAAACCAGACCAGAAACGCAGTTTTGAAGAACAACTCGGTTACACAGACAGACACGAAATGCGACTAATTTAAAATAAGTATAAGGGTAAGGCCACCAAAAATTGTTCAATAACACACTTGAACTGTAACACACAATAACACACTGGAAATAATATAACACACCAGAAAATGGTAAAGCCTAGTGCACATAATTGACAAAATAATAAAACTAGTTTTCATTTGCGGCTTTGCTCGTAAGATTCTAAAATATACTACTAAAAAACACAAATAAATACTAAAAATCTTTATTAGAACTTTAAAATAGTTATAAAACTATTGTTAATTTAAGCACTGTCACCGGTAACAAACTCCGAACATAGGGACAAAAAAATGTTGGTAGGAAAATGTATGAAATGAAATGAATGAACTGCCAAAATCTGCTATTTTTTTTCTGTTCTTTTTAGTTCTTTCAGCGTTTGATTTTTCTGCGCTAAATTTTTTTCCGGGTCCCTTTGTTTGAGTCTTTCCCTGTACAACTTCAGCCTTTCAGCTTGCGTCATTGGCACCTAAAATAAAAAGCAAATTATACCCTTCACCGGCAAAGCTTAGCAAATACAATGTTGTTATGTAAAAACGCGACATTCACCATCATGCAAACGGTTCACTCGTTTTGCCACTCAGTTGCATATTTAAAATATGTACACAGTATGCGCTAGTTATGTTTATGGTGTTACACGGATTGGTAGCTCTAAACCGAAAATAGGCCATCGTGTTTATCATTGAAAATATTGATAAAAATATAAACATCCGAATTGAGAACCTCCTTCTTTTTTAGAAGTCGGTTAAAAATAGGATGTAGTGACAATGTGAACCAGGCCTAACGTATCTTCTCGTGTGTTACGTAACACAAAACATAACACACGCAACATGCGGGAATAAACACACGTGAAAATACAACCTTTTTGTGAGAATAAAACTTTTAAATACAGTCTAAATGCACAGAAAACTAGTCGATTCCCCAAAAGACCACATTCTGTACAGTAATTCTGACATTAATAGATTAAATTTCAATATTTACCTTGACAAATTACGTTATATAACTGGGAAAAACTAGGAGACCAAAAATCCGCGAACAGCAAACTCACGAATTACTTCCACACTAAAATGGCTGGCAGAACTTTGACATTTCCCTATGATCTTAGGGAAGTTGGCCAGCAAAACAAAATATTTTTAGTGCTGCTGTGATTTTAAAACTAAAAACTATTAAGTATTTCGTGTTATGTCACACACGGGAATCAATTTCGGCCCATGTTTTTAAACGTGTTTTTCTTTTTTAAATAGGCAGACAAAGATTATTTATTTATTTAATAACAAAGCCATAACAGTATAAAATTGGAACAATGTAGCATTTATATGATAATAACATGATTAGATAAAAAAAAAAAACAAAAGTTTGGTGCTGCATGGTCGAGGGACATTTTGATTTTGTATGGAAGCTGTTATCAACCGAAAATGTTGATCGAAAATTTACATAAATAGATTAGATATTTTTGGATTTTAATTAATCCACGTTATGTAGGAATGCTCTATATATATTGATAAAACTGTAAATGGTATTAGAAATTATGGTACCGATTTCTTTTTTCAAATTTTAGTACGGGCCGCGTTTTATTTTTGAAATGAACATTTTTTCGTGGCCTTACCCATAAATTAATAAGCAATTTTATTGCTAAGACAATGTGCTTAAAGATATTTATTTTTTTTTAGAACCTCCTCCAATTGCGCAAGTCCTGCCACCGCCGAGCGGTCCAGTGCAGCCTGGCTCAAGTAGTGGTGGTTAGTATTCTTTATTTATTTATGGTTTAACTTTTTCATGCACTAATTTAGATCTGGCAGAGCAATGGAGCCAATCATTAAAAAAAAAAAACTAATATCTTTTAAAGTGACTCCTAGCGCATGTTCATGTTTATTTTAAATAATAACGTGTTTTTTTATCTTGAACTAGCAACCACCCCCCTCCGCTACGCACGAGTGTGATTTACGGAAGTGGTGTTATTTTGGCTAAAATTAAATAAATGTTTTATACAAATCCATGGCGATTAGTTGTTAAATCGCCTTTTATTTTTTTGGGATAAGTTTTTTTTTGTGATTTTGATATTCTATTCTATTAGAACTTTGTTCATCCGTCTTTTTAGAATCACAATTTCGATTTTGAACCAAACTCGAACCCGAACTCCACCGAAAGTAATAATCGGCTTTGCCAACTAGTCTAGTATGGAATTAGTAAGTACAGTTTTAGACTGGAATTTTAGGTTTAGAATTTTAGGCTTACGAGCACTGAAATGTCGGTATTGAAAGAGACCCATTACGTACGTTTGTCCTTTTTTAATAAGTCGACCATACCTTTATTTGAAAAGTAAGACACTATGGAAAAGTTAAAAATAAACGGTCTTATTCATAAAAAGTTATCGAACATCGAAAGGCTTGCTAGTCTGGTTGTCAAATTTTTTTAGCACTAAAACGTTCTTTAAAGTTCCTACTATAAAGTTATGGAACTCCGAACCCTACTGTAATAGTACTACAGGTTGAAATTGAAAACATGCGACAAATCGAAATGAGAGATTGTACTCATCATTGTGAACAACTTTTACTATGAGATAAAACACGAAATCGCGAAAAAAAAAATCTGCTGTTCCCTACATTTATGTTCGCATAACTCGTCAAAATGTAGGGAACAGCTGATTTTCTTTTTCGCGATTTCAGGTTTGGTCCAATGGTAAAAGTTGTTCATAATGATGAGTACAGTACAATCTCCCATTTCGATTTGTCGCATGTTTTCAATTTCACCCTGTATAAGGAAAAAATGGTCGATTCTACATCAGCTGATTAATAAGAAAATTACATTTGACGTACAAATGTAACAGGTGTGAAAAGTCAGTTTCGTAAACAATCGTACTTCGCTTTCAATGCCTTTTAGGCTACGGACACAAAGTCAGCAGGGCGGCGGCGGCGGCGGCGCGGGAGTGGCGCGTCTTAATGCATAGATTTATATGCAACTGGCCTCGAAGGCAGTGGCGCGGGGAGCGGCGTGCGACCGATACGCACCAGTCTAGCGGTGCCCGCGCATCTGCATTAAGGCTGGTTTTATTGTTACGCGTTTCGGCAGCGCCGTTGGAGCGCGCGCGTTCGTAGATGTATGGGGGTAGTAGTTGCGTTTCAAAGTCACGCGCTTGAGCAGCGCCGTTCAATAAACGCGCGCTGTTCGCCGGCGCTGCCAAAGCGCGCGCCGCTCATTCGCTTCTACGGCCAGTATGCGTTTTAGTGTGACGCCGATGAGACGCGCTGCCGCCCGCCAAAAAGTAAATAGCCAGTATTCTAACCATATTAACCTTCATATTGTACACGACTGGCCCACAGCAGCGAAACGCGCGGTACTAATGAACTAATCTCGTTTTACGGTGCACCGCTGTTCAAGCGCGTGCTGTTAACAGCGCGCTGCTCAGCGGCGCGTCTAGCGGCGTGACTATAAAATCACCCTAACGTACCGTTGTCGTCGCTTTTTAGACATTTCGTTCGTGAACAAAGACACTAATTTCTCATAGGTAACATTACACAACACTACGCCGTTCTAGCGCCGCGCGATCTAACCGCTGGCTTCGAGACCGGGTCTGCGTTGCCGCGCCGCCGCCGCTGCCGCCCCGCAATCGCTGACTTCGAGACCGAGGCCTTACATGGCATGACCTGCAAACTAGGAAATGTGAAAACAACCATAGTAGCTCTAGCAGTACTTCACAATATTACAGTTGACCATGGAGACGCAGTTAGAGGGTAGCAATATGAATGAATATCATACAAGGTCACCCCAAGAAGTTGCATGGCGAAATGCAAATGCTATTTTATAAACTTTTAAGGAAACATTCCGCCGAGGTAGCCCTCAAGGTAGACCCTCGAGGTAGACCTCAGGTTACATCTTCCCACTTGTGTCCGGAGACGGTTCAGGGACTTCCGTGTGGACCACGGAATGTTACACCCTGCAGGGAGGTGCGCCAGTAGGATGCGGCAGTAGGGTGTGGTTGGGAAGCTATGTCGTAAACCATGCTCCACCTCCTATCCTGCCCTATGTGTCCCAAAACATGCAAAGTGACTTCTGCGCTGCCACCGACGACGCCGTGGAAGTGGCGAAATTTTGAGCCAACAAGATTTAAAATACAGTCGTGCCCGCGACACGAAGAAGAAGAGAAGACATTTTAGCGAATAGTTCATTAATAAAAAGCTTGTATAAAAATATCAGTTTAATTTATTTTTGTAATACTTTTAAACTCTAATGTGGCTTCTAGAACAGTAGAACAACATTTTTAATACTTTTGCATTTCATTTGCCATCTGTGCCTCTTCCGTAGGCCGTTTCAGTTTCGTTATTCTTCACGCGCCATCCTTACTAGTTCTACTGTCCTGAAATACAAAATTAATGTTATAATTCTTTCTCTTCGTTTATTATGACACATTTATACTAAATAATTAAATCATTAGCGGCATAAGAATAACCATTTCATTAAGAAAAGGACAGAAGATAAATATTAGTTTAGTCCTGTCAAATTAGGATACTGCATAGACAAATTTAGACGTGATTAAAAAATTGGCTACGTCAATTTACGTCAGGCGCTGACTAATAAACCCATTCAACGCCGAGTCCGCCCATCGGCGGGCAATATTTTTTAACTTTCACGCCGAGACCGCCCATGGGCGGTTTGATTTTAATAAAATAGAAAGAAAAAGATGCACTAAACTTAAATTTAGTTTAGTTTGTGAACAACAGAATTGGCACCATTATTGGTTATTCTTATGGCGGCGGTTTTTTTGTTACACTGAGTTTAGTGCAGGCAAACGAAGCTCTTGACATGCCTACTCAGGAGCTTCGTAACATATAAGTAAATGATAGGCACCTAATTCGTAAATTATGCCAGGCCGCACCTTCGCGCTGCGCGTATATGCTTTTTCGCGTTGGTGTTTGTGTCAGTGTTTTTATTTTACATTTTTTTTTCTGACAAATTCTTTCAATAAAAGCTAAGGAATAGAAGCAAAAGCAACCATAAGAAATTGAGATGTTTACAAAACAAAACTTACTTTGAACACATTCTAGCTGTAACAGTACATACCTTATCCTCCTCCAACCAATATTCACTTCTTTGCCCTTTATTGGAACTAGTCTCCGGTCTTAATTCCATTTCTTTTAAATACGTATATTTATTCAAAAAAATTCGCGCGCTTGACAGTTACAATATCAAATTCATTGACATGTATAACCATGACGTTACCGCGTTAAAACTGTAGAAAATAAATTAGTTTTCCGTACGTAATAATGTCTATGTTCACAATTATTCGGTGAATAGACAGATATTCTCGTTTGACGATTCAATGTGTTGGCCAATTTATTGAATGACTTCATTATAATTTCAACATTTAGATTTATAATGAAGTTAAAGGACATTTTAGTTATAGAACGTTTATGGAGCATTTATTAATACAAATGGCAGGCCTGTTGGTCTAGTGGTCAGTGGCCCTGACTACTATACGCAAGGTCGTGGGTTCGATTCCCACACTGGACAAATGTTTGTGTGATGAGCACGATCATTTGTTCTTTGTCTGGGTGTAATTTATCTATAATATGTATGTATTTAGACATTTATATTTGTATGTTTATCAGTTGTCTAGTACTCATAGCACAAGCTCTGCTTAGTTTGGGACTAGATGGCGTTGTGTGAAAGTTGTGGAATATTATATTATTATTATTAAAAAAAAATTATCGAATGTTTTATAGGCTTATTGAGCATTTTAACTGATGAATGTCTTAAACCTTCTATAAACTGTTTTTATGAATGAAATCGAAAATATACAGTGTGTCCGAACATGGACTAGCGATATTCTAAATACTTAAATATACGCTATTTTAAAGTACAGACGACAGCACATGAAGCTACTACAATCTGTCAAATTTCTTTAATAGATTTTCAAGTTTATCGCTAAAGCATAAGGTTCAAAGTAAATGAGGAAAATTTGACAGCTTCGGGTAGCTTGATGTGCTGGCGTCTGTACATTTTGACAAAACTGCATGTGCAACTGCAAAGAAAGGTTGTTAGCTTGGCTCCAATACACTTCCCCCCTATGTGGCAGGCTTTTTTTTTTTTTTTTTTTTTTTTTTTTTTTTTTTTTTTTTTTTTAAATATACTCTATGCGAGTACAAAATAAATCATATCTCTCGAAAGTTTTAGTCATACTGAGATAAAAATAGGCTTTTCAAAAGGCAATAATATTGTCTACCGTCTGCATTACAAAGCAATGTGTTCAGAAATCCATTACTTTTGAAAAAAAATGTGAAAGTCGAAAAAAAAAACGAACAATTATACAATTCAACCAATAATTGTTAATTACTACAAAAACACCCCCGGCAACTTTTTTATTTTTTTAGAAGATCACAGATTTTGAGCTGAGTTACAACATAAAATTCACAACTGTATGTCTAATACTTTAAAGAGTTATTGTTGTTTGAACATGGCGTATGCGCAAGCACAAAAGGCCATTTTCGGAATCCTAAACAAGAAATCATTAAAACCATAACATTCACATTGAATTCCGATATTAAATGACAATTAAAAAACTAAAGCAGTTGCTCAAGTGGCCACCTGCATCTTGCAGACACGCTACGGCTCTCTGTGCCACCCGGGTTGATGGAGCACCTAATTAAATACAAATCGGATATAATTTCTTCGGCGAGTGTCATAATTTTTGCGAAGAGTTCTTCCCGGGTGTTTGGAACGGTAGCGTATACTTAGTCTAGACCCCAGTGGTTTAGGTTGTGTGTTGTATGTCAGTGAATGAATTTATAATATGCATTGTTTTTATTTAATTGATAATAATAGCCGCTCCGATGTTGCGAAATCTCCTAAAGATCGGTAAAAAGGGAAAAGTAATTGTGTCTCATTAGTGACCATAGTACAGCTGCTGAAGTACACCCCCCCCCGCGCCTTGTTGGAAGCTAGCACTGGTTGGCCTGTGCACAGGTTAGGTAGTGAATTTACCAAGAGATCCCTGGATACTAAAGCGAGCGAAGCGAACTCTAAAAACGTCCAATTTATTTTAAAATAAATTTCTTTACAGCATTCATTCAGAACTAGGAGCTACTGAATTATTCAAAAAAGTTCAGAATTAAGAGAACCTAGGCTACCAGAACAAGCAAAGTGAGCTCAAACATTTTAGCACTCCGCCACGCCAAGGATAGGTTAGATTTTCTTTCGACTGTTACCGTGTTCATACTATGAATGAAGGTGCACTTCTTGGCTTAATATGTTATCATAAAACTCTCGCGTACTGAGGCCCTAGGTTTTGACCTTAGGTTGGCTTAGAAAACCTCCAGGCCCGGACATTCCCAAAAGATGCGGGCTCTGCTGCTCCGATCGACTTTGTACTGAAGATTCTCGATCATTAATTACCTCTAGCAATATTTTTATTTCTATTGGATGTAATTAAAAAAACTAGTTCTTATTGGTCTTATCGTTAGTGCGGAGATGATGGCATCTGTCTTAGTGTTGCGTTGGCTTCTGTATTAAAGAAGGTCGGGTCGGGGCGAGCGGGGTGTCCGGCGCTACGTGTGGCGCGGCGGGCGACGAGTCGGATGGCTCGGCCGACGACAACATCACGCTGACACTGCCGGCGGCACACCGCGCACATCGCGCACATCGCGCACACCGCGTACACCGCGCACCTGCGCCGCCACCCACCATCTCCGACCGCCACCGACACCCGCGCTACGGTACATAAAGCCGAGCTCGCATGACTGCCAGATATCTGCATGATTTTCTCGGACTCTACCACCGACACATTTGTTTGACTGACTCCGCTAAATCACGCTTGCGGGTACTTCCTTTTTAACCGATTTCAAAAAAAGGAAGTTAAGCATCTGGAACAAAGATAGACTATTTTCATTCGTGTAGGTATATTATAGAATACGGCCAGAATACAGTATTAGGTCTGGGCCGAATTTATTTGAAAAAGTATTTTAAATGTAGTTTTTAAACCTTGGCACCTCACCTCAGTAACGCGTAATTTAGCGGAGTATTGGAATGACGCCTTAATAAAAATTTGTTAGCTAGTTCATTACCGACGATGTAAACTGAATGCTAATAGGAGTCCTTGGCTACATCCATGTTGGATCGTTTTAGTTTGTTGCTTCGTCGTATCTTATACTTTTTACTAACACCGCTAGTAACACTGAACTCCTGCTTATTTTATTTGGTTATTAATATGTTAGTAAGTGTTGAATGAAACTATGTGCTTTCGTGACCCTGCTACATAAACCTTATTTAAATAAGTTGTTACATTATTAGGCCCGAATGCTGTAAGGGCTGTCAATTTACAACTTATTTATATAATATTTAGCTATACGTTGGGCAGTCGGAAAATTTTGCGAAACATAGAAATGTGTGAAGTTTTTTTGCCTACGTGTAAAGTTTTTTTTTACCAGCGGCATCTATACAAAGTTTCATGCGTCTAAAGCAATTTTCAAAACACTTTTTCTAGTTCGTCCCAGACATGGCCAGTCCGCTGGCGCTGCAAGCGCATCTTCTGGCGCTGAAAACTGTATCCTTGAGTTGATTTTTTATTTTAGGGAATAAAAAGAAGTCCCACGTTGCTAAATAAATGCTGAAAGGACCAAATCATAGCACGAAAATGTTCGTGTCGATTTTTCAATGAGACACAATATTTTAAATTGGATCTTAAAAAAAAAATCGCATGTTCGTATTTTTACTTGTAAATAAAAGTATTTTCATAATAAATTATAAATGACCAGTGTCACATACATTAAAAAAAAATCGCGAAACTTTCTTAGTGCCCTGTTAAATATTTCACATCGCATTTAATCTTTGGTTAGATATTTGGGAGAGCTAGTTATAAGAATTAGTCGCACCTAATATTGTTACACTATTTATAATATAATATAACCTTTTATGGTAAAAGGTGCATGTAATTTATTTAATATTTTGTTTCATTTGTTTCAGGACCACCACCGGGCTTAAAGCCGCCTGGAATAGAAACTCCACCAACAATTCCTTTGAATGTAAGTTTTCATTTGTCTATTCCAGAGTAACGAACTTTTCGTAATAAATGGTGAGGTTATACGTGACCTTATTATTATAATAATAATACCTATCATTTATTTATTTATTATTTTTAGATGCCGAGAATTGATGAGCAAAGAGCCAGTACGCCAACTATTGATGAAAGAAGAGACCCCATGTCTTCCCAGGTATTTAATTGATGAGCCAGGAATTTTATCTCAAACTAGCTGACCCGACAATTTTCAATAATTCATACAATTTTCTGGGCAACTTTTCCATTTTTTGTTTCCATAAAAACCTAATTCTGACTTGTACAAACATTTTAAAACAAAAAATAGCTAAATCGGTTCAGCCATTCTTAAGTGATGCGCTTACCAAACAACAGCATTTCATTTTCATTTATTTAAATTGAAACATTGTAAATATAAATTGATTCAAATCAAAATTTTCTGAAAATCACAACGAGTTTCCGCATTCCTTATCAAGATTTTGTTTTAGTCAAAACTTTTCACTGAATGGTCGGCAGAATGACATATTGGGTTAAAACCACGTTCGACTCATCCCTAATTATTATTGTTTTCTGTGGACGTTAAAAGCATTACCATACATACCAATCTGTGACCAGGCCAAGTTCCGTACAAAAATGATCATAATAGGCTAGTTGACAGTTTTTGAGAAACCGATTAACCATTATGTGAGTGATGAGGTACCCGGGTTCCTTTAGCATTTTCAAATTTAAAATGCTAAAGGTACCTCGTCACTCACATAAGGGTTAATAATGTTCCTTGTGGTCTGTTTTCCTGAAATTATGAATATTTCAGGGATATACGAAATTAATAAAATATTTTTTTCGTTTTTATATTGTTATTGAATTGTTTTGTAAATTTATTTACTACTTCTGTCGGAATATTATAATATTCAGTAGCCTTAAATTAACATGACTTTTAAGTATAAATAATAAATAAATTCAAAGCAGACAAATAATTATTTATTTTAATGTGTACTTTGACAGTCATAGGTTAGACGACTTCCATTTCCTAATTTTTAATGTGCCTACACAAAATATGACTGAATACTACTAATTCAGTAGACTAATAGTGAACACTGCAGCGTTGCCCATGATGGACACTAGCAATCAGTGTTGTTCCTTTCAAGAACATTATTTTCGTCTATTGGTAACGCAAAATAGCAGCTTTTTGCCGTACGCATAAAGTTTGTTTCTTTTTACCATTAGTTACAGTCACAATGTGCAAAGTGCGCGCTCTGATGCGTCTTCATTGTCACGTGACCAATGACTTTCTTTCTACGCAATCAATTCTCAAAAATATGAATTATTGTGTAATGTTAAAAACCATAAATTATTTTTACTGTCACCTTGCCTATTATTTGGTGTTTTTTAACCCTACAGTGCATGATATCTTTTATCGGCTTAAAAATATATATATTAGCCTGCAAATATGATGCCATTTCTCGAAAAAATATTTAGAAAAATCATAACTCAATAGAAACGTATGTTTTTGTGCATGGCACATCACGCATTATAATGTTAATGTGTGTTACGTAGTATCAATGAAATTACAAGATTACACGTAAAATGACAAATATGAACATGAACTTACCTGTACTAATTATTTCGACCCTGAAAATTCTATCATTTTAATTTTATCATTTTTTTGCGATTATTATACGCCGCTCGTTAATCGTATTCAAAGTACCTACCGATTTGAAGAAAAAATAAATAAATGTTTATCTACAGATCTATCAAAAATATATGGTACTAAATTCGAAACTCAAATACATAATAGTTAATCTTGGCAACACTAGATCAAGCTACTTGGATCGATTTTTAAAATATAAGACATTTTTTGGTATGTCCCATATGTGGGACACTATGCACTGTAGGGTTAAGTGAGAATGTAAAAAATCGGTCATATTTTATATACACATGCATTGTATTTACAGGTAGTGTTCAATCGTGGACTCCCACCATTCGCCGGCCACGGTCCACCACCGTCACGGCGTTATAAGTAAGATATGTTTTGTACATAGGTAAAAATATTCCAATTTAAAATTGCGCATTCCTCCACTGCTTGTTAAGTACACATTGTACTTGTAAATCGAGAGGAGTACCGCGGAATTTAATATTAGACTATCTAAACTTAAATATTTATTAGGTATAAGATACAATATTAAACAAGTATATCATGTATTTTACCAGTTCACCATTCCGCAGAACTGTGTCATCCGGGGGCCCACGACCGTACAACGAGCGTTATCCTCCGGAACCTTACCAGCCTCCTCCGCCTGGAATAAAAGACTCGCCCACTAACGGGTATAGTATTAAAATAATGTGTTATGTTTGCTCTCGCGGTTTTAACATCGAATTGGAGACTACAGTCGTTATTTGTTATTTCTACATTGGATTTTCATTTTAATATAATTTATATCCTGGTATTCTACTTTGTCTCAATCCATGAAGTGCCTCCAACGCCGTAAAATATTTTCGTCCAGTTAAAAATATGTTTGAAATTTACTTAGCTTTGATATTGCCCTTTGAATTTTAATTCAGTAGTTAATTAAAGACGGTCGTCTCCCTCGATGGATAAAACTCGCTCGAAGACTACGTCGGGCTACATTGTTCGGCTAAGGACCGTTGCATATTATGTTGTCGTAGGCACGGCGAGGATCCTCT